>JAMZAV010005523.1:0-43650 GCA_024449915.1 Sweltsa coloradensis
TGCAAAGTACTAATAAGAAAATGGCAAATTATAAGTGACTATATATTTAAAAGTTTGAAAATTGCGCGTTAAATAAAAATTCGCGATTTGTCGCGATTACCAAAATCACAATTTTCTCATGCAAACTTAAAAAAATAAAATATATATATATATATATATTACAAGTTTCAGGATAATTTGATTAATTTTAATGATAAAAAAGAAAAACAAGCACATGAGAGTGAAGTGCAGAATCAGTTTTAATTTTGAGCCCAATTTCAGCCTTCATTTTTAAGTTTCCGACAGTTTTTACCAGAATTAATTTCGACTACCCGGCACCTCCACCAAATTTGTTCAAAGCTAGGGCCTAGTAGGGGCCTACCTCAACAAGTAAGTAAGCATAGGGCCTACAAGGCCTACTTACTCTGTAGGTTTAGGCCTAAGCAAACCATTTCAAATCCACATCATGACTTGGTCATAGTCCTGAAAGGCCTAGGAATAATATTTCTGTCACAATTCAATTCATAAGCCTAGGCCCTAATGTAGTTCAATTTTGAATTTACATATGTGTAGCTAGACCTAGGCGACCTTAACAATAAACATATGCTTGTATGTGCGCATACACTTTTATAACTACAAAATACTTATGTACACCCTTGTAATACGCATAAACACTTGGATGAATAAAATGTAAACATTGTCTTTTACATTTGAATCTTGAATTGTCCCAATTCCGATGTTCTATGGAGATAAGCAACAGTTTATTAATTTGCTACAAAACGCTAATTTTTTAATTATTATTTGAAAACGCTCCAAAATGCTAAATTTGAAAATCAAAATGCTAAAATATTGATTTGAAAATGCTTCTTGTTCTAACATCCACCTCTACTTATGAATAATTGACGACTAGAATTTTACCCGCCTCCTGACGTCACGAGGCAACATGGCGGAATGAGTTGGGATAAATCCTCATTTCCCAAGTTTACGTCTGTTAAACGGCGCAGCACTAATCACGCTCTAACTCTTATTCTATTCATTATTTGGACAAAACTTAAGAGGAATATTATTTAGCAAACATATCATTGCTTATAATAGCGATTTTTGCGAATTTTTTGACACAGCCGTTAACTTGTTATTACAATGTACGCATCATACATAAAAAATAATCAAAACGACTATAAACTTTCTCAACTTCAATTGACAAAAAACTACTGACCGGATTTTGACAAGACCTCCTTCAAAAAATGCATCTGGCTATTTAGACAAGAAATAAATCAACTTTCTAGATAGAAAGTGCACTGAACGAAATTTCATAGCATAGGTTCATATGCAGTGTATGTGTTTTTATGACAAATACGCACTTTTGACGTGCGGATGAGCCGTGAAAAACTGCACGCTGCATATTAACCCATGCTGCAAATTTTCGTTCAGTGCACTTTGTGTCTAGAAAGTTAATTTATTCTTGTCTAAACAGTCTGAAGAATTTTTGAAAGAGGTCTTGTCGAAATCCGATGGGTAGCTTTTTGTCAATTGAAGTTTAGAAGTTTATAGTCGTTTGATTATTTTTGATGTATGATGCGTACATTGTAATAACAAGTAAACGGCTGTGTCAAAAAATTCGTAATAATCGCTATTATAAGCAATGATATGTTTGCTAAATAATATTACTCTTAAGTTTTGTCCAAATAATGAATAGAATAAGAGTTAGAGCGTGATTAGTGCTGCGCCGTTCAACAGACGTAAACTTGGGAAATGAGAATCTATCCCAACTCTCGGCACTTGCACTATCGATCGTTTTAAGCTCCGCAAATCACCAGTCGTCCATTCCATCAAAGTCCAACTTTCAACCTTCTTGTGGTTTGGCCCGTGAGTAGGGGTGTTTCACTCCCTGAAACTAATGGCGAGCTCTGGGTCGTCGTCTGGGAACTTTCCCCTTCCCTTTGACTACCTCCCCGACAGCGACGGCGGACGGATGATGACACAGACGAGACAATCACGAAGTGGGGGAACCCCTGCCCTCCCCATACGATTGTGGCTGGTTCAGACCAGCACAGGCATCCCGTGTCCCCCCACGTATCCCCTTACGTTCCTCCCCTTGGAAAGAAAGAAGTATACATGGTGGTAACTCACACTTATAGAAATTGTTTAATCTTGGAGGCGCAAATAATCTTAGCTGTTAAAGCGCCCTAAATCTAATAATATGAATATGAATATTTAGTTACTTACATTATTTGCTGGTTAACCACAGAATTTTTTCAAATTTGATAACTTAATTTGAATTCTGATTAATATTCTAATAATTGGTAGTAGGTCTGGGCTTACAGCTGCTGAAATACGTACGTAACGAACATTGGGAATCTAGGCTAGGGCCTAGGTCCAATAAAAAATGCTGATCGAGTGCATTTGCATAATAATGATAATATAATTAAGTTAGATACGCATAATTATGACGTAGGCCTAGGCTTAGATTACTGTATATTTGGATGAGGGAAGCGAAAACTTCAATTTAACTGACCTCCCAAAAAAATTAGCTCGGGTGCTTTTTTGTTTGTTTGTTTTTTGTATGTTTTTTAGTCTGTTTGTTAACTCTCTACCAGACAAACGGCATATCCGATTTTGATGAAAATTGGAGGGGACCTTCGAAATCTCTGAACTTAGAGGTGTATTGTTTTTGGGTACAATCGAAGAAATATTTCTCATGAATATTGTACTTTTACGATTTTTTTCGATTTTTAGTGCGATATTTTCGTGATATTTGATCCGCGTCCGGGAAAACGGTGTCTCTGATCTTGATGAAACTTTATGGGAACGTTTGAAATCACTAGGAAAACGCTAAAGTCCCGCCGTGTTGATGGATGAGCTTTTTAAAATTTTTAGTTTGCATGGGATATCTTTACTTTTGCAAGTTCTTTGTTTTGCTGCCTACGCATTGTAGGTGATTGTTGTCAAGTTTCTTTTGTTACCTGTCAATTGGTATTATTTACTGTAAAAAACTTATATTAAAAGCTTTATTTCTATAGATTCTGGCTAACTATTTAAACTTTTTCTTTTAAAAGGTACTACATCACCATAACCTTAATGTCCATGTATAATATGAACGTTGTAGCCCCACCAGTTTGGTCAGAATTGGCCCAAATGGCACGAAAATATCGCACAAAAAATCAAAAAACTTATATTAAAAGCTTTATTTCTATGGATTCTGGCTAACTTTTTCAACTTTTTCTTTTAAAAGGTACTACATCACCATAACCTTAATGTCCATGTATAATACTAGGAAAACGCTTAAGTCCCGCCGCGTTGATGGATGAGCGTAATTTTTTTTAAACGAAAAAAAGCGTAAAATTGTGATTTTTTAAATAGATCATTTTCCGATTACGCTCAAATTTCACACGAATATATTAACTCATAAAATTAAAGTTCTGTGAAAAAATCATTACAATCGGATAAAGCATGTAGGTTTTATTCGTCGAAGAAATGTTAAAAATTGAAAAAAATCGTAAAATTGCGATTATCATGAGAAATGATTTTTTGATTGCGCTCAAATTTCACACGGATATATTAATTCATAAAATTAAGGTTATTACAATCGGATAAAGCATGTAGATGTTATAAGTCGAAGAATGTTTTTTAAAAATCGAAAAAAATCGTAAAATTGCGATTTTCATAAGAAATATATTTTTGATCGATTTTTCCCCCCTGCAGTTCTTCGTTCAGAGATTTCACAGACCTCCATAAAATTTCATCGCAATTGGAGTATTGGTTTAGCCGGAATCGTGTTTACAGACACACAAAATACAAAAAAAAAGAAAGAAAAAAAAAAAAAAAAACATTCCGGATTTTTTTCTCCAATGTAGTGAAATGGAATCTTCGCTTCGCTCGCTTCGCTCGCTACGCTCATCCAATGAAAGTTGTAGCCCCACCCGTTTGGTCAGAATTGGCCCAAATGTCACGAAAATATTGCACTAAAAATCGAAAAAATCGTAAAAGTACGATATTCATGAGAAATATTTCTTCGATTGTACCCAAAAACAATACACCTCTAAGTTCAGAGATTTTGAAGGTCCTGTCAAATTTTCATCAAGATCGATTTGCTGTTTGCCCGGTAGAGAGTGAACAAACAGAAAAAAAAAACAAAAAAAACAAAACAAAAAAACAAAAACAAACAAACAAAAAAACACCCGAGCTAAATTTTTTGGGGGTCAGTGAAATTGAAGTCTTCGCTTTGCTCATCCAATAATTAAGATATGATGTGATTTAAGGGACATTTTAAGAAATATTTCTCATAGAAATCTTACTTTTACGATTTTTTTCCAATTTTTTCCCAGATATTTTCGTGATGTTTGGGCCGATTATGACCAAACGCGTGGGGACACAACGTTCATATTTCACATTGACATTAAGGTTATGGTGATGTAGTACCTTTTGAAAGAAAAAGCTCGAAAAAGTAAACCAGAATCCATAGAATATAGGTTTTAATATTAGTTTTTTTGAGGTTTATAATAACAATTAACAAGTAACTAGGAAAACGCTTAAGTCCCGCCGCGTTGTTGGATGAGCGAAATTGGTGCATTGAGCTGCATTGAGTTACGCGGATTTTCTGTTGTTCTGTGAAAAAAATCATTACTTATTCGAAGATTTTTTTTTAAATTAAATTAAATTAAATTAAAAATTAACTTAAATTTTTTTTAATAAATCTTAATTTTTACGTAATTTTAAAAAGAAAAAAATCGTAAAATGCAATTTTCATAAGAAATAATTATTCAATTGCGCTCAAATTTTACACGAGTATATTAATTCATGAATTAAGGTTCTATAAAAAAATCATTACAATAGGATAAAGCATGTAGGTGTTATATGTCAAGATTTTTTTAAAAAAAGAAAAAAACCCGTAAAATTTCGATTTTCATGAGAAATAATGTTTCGATTAAGCTCAAATTTCACACGAATATCTTAATTCATAAAATTAAGGTTCTAATAAAAAATCATTACAATCGGATAAAGCATGTAAGTGTTATAAGTCGAAGAATTTTTTTAAAAATCGGAAAAAATCGTAAAATTGCGTTTTTTATAAGAAAAATTTCCCGATTGCGCTCAAAACGTGGCAGTTCTAAGTTCAGAGATTTCAAAGGCCTCCAAAAAATTTCACGCAATCGGAGTATCGGTTTAGCCGGAATCGTGTTAACAAACACACAAAAATACAAAAAAAAAAGAAAGAAAAAAAAAAAAAAACATTCCGGTTTTTTTTCTCCAGTGTAGTGAAATGGAATCTTCGCTTCGCTCGCTACGCTCATCCAACTATAGATTATAGAAACATGACAACAATCACCTACAATGCGTACAAAAAGCAAGTCTTTGGGCCTCCAGATTTTTGACATTCTAATAGCAATTAGTACTACTTTAAATGATTTTGCAAGGGAAACTTGAAAGTAAAGAGATCCCATGCATACTAAAAACTTAAAAAAAGCTCATCCATCAACGCGGCGGAACTTTAGCGTTTTCCTAGTTTTAGAATCGGTAGTAGACCCCTAGGCCGTGGCGCCCTCTACTTAAACAAGGAGCCTTAGCCACCAATTCACGTCCCATTCCTACTGTCTAGAGATGAACGGTTGAAAGTAAAACGTTAATTTAGTCATGTAGCATAGTATTTCTCTTGTAGGCCTATTTATTCCCTTGGGTATCAGCTGTGGTCACTGGTCAAAGAAAGCAGGAGACATGCCATTTTGCTACCCCTTCGATGCCGTATCCAACAAGTTATCAGCTCGTCGGCGTCGGGTAGTAGTGATACACCCCCATTTTTATGACTCAAAGAGTCAATTTCGCGGCCACTAAAATTACTTCACATTTCAACAAAACGGTTTTGGTCTACTCAAAATATTGTGGCTTTAACACAATGTCTACACATCAATTATCATTCATCAAGCTCGTGGAATAACATCTTTGTAGGCCATCCACCATCTCGCTTTACAACAGCTGATGCAAGCCAGCCGACTGAGATGCTGACATCATGAACACATCACTCCTGCATCGTTGCGCGTTCGGGCTATCACAATGAGTGGTATTGAAATCCTCGACCAACCACAGCGCTGCTTGCTTGCGAGCTAGTCTGCAGGCACACTCAATTCTCGGGAGTAGAAGACTATCACTCTTACAGTTTGAGGACCGTAACATGGCGGACAAAAGTTATAATGCGATTCAATTTGAACTTGAAACTGATTATCTGTTTATTGTTCCGATATAAAAATCCTAATTACACGCGTGATTTTAGTGCAAAATAGCATGAAACGGCTAGTGAACCTGTTCAAATTTTTAATAAAATAAAATTCAAATTATGCAAATTAGGGACATGTCAAAAGGATGGAAAAAGCGAGATCACCGAGAAGGATGATGGAATCGGAAATTTCAGGTAGGATACCAAGGGTAGACCACGACAACGACGGCAGGGTAGTGTGATGAAAGATGTGGAGCAGCAAGGAGAAGACTGGAATGTGGTGGAAGGAGAGGAGTGGTGGCAATACAGAAGAAGATGGAGGGGCCCTGTCTTCAATGCTGACCCAACGCAGAATTGGACGTGGCAACAGATAATGATGATGATTTTACATGCAAATCCCTATTAGCATGTGTACATACATGTATGATACTACTTAGTTCGAATTACGTCATGTTTCGAAATATCCAAGTTCGAATTTTCGAGGGCCTACTGTAGAGCAGCCTTTTACCAAGTACCAAGGGCCAAGGCATTATGCTTCTGGGAACGGGTTTAACATTGTTTCTTCCCATTTTCAACAATGGCTGTATTAATAGAACGCTAATTGGAATAAGTAGGCCTACTATTGTATAATGATAGGATTCAACAACTTACTTTTGAGATGTGATGGAAGCTGAATGCGATACTGAATGCAAGCCATTTGGCATCGACTCTCAGCTTAAGTGCATTTCGACATGCAAAACTGTGCCACAAGAGGTAGGCTTAGGCTTAAGGGAAAGTACAGTACACAGACTATATAAATGTTTTCAATGATTTGCATAAGAAACTAAAAGAGTAATATGTTTTGGACATACCTGTTCAATCCACGCTGGCTGACTGAGAATGGTGGGCATGTTATGGAACACCATCACCTGAATGAACTCGAGGCAAGTAGCTCGGGCCGTCCAAGACGAGCTCTCGGAGACGGTATTCAGTGTAGCCAGAGCGACGGGCATGTGTTTGGGCAGGATGAGGACTTGGCTGAGTGAAGCCAGCATCGCTGTGCAAGTCTTGGAAAGCTCTTCGTCCCCCTCATAGCTCTCCATGAAGCACGTCACTGGTAGGAGAGAGTAGAACTCTGGGCGCGCTCCGTAGTGCACTCGACCTATACTGCCCGTCACCCAGCGGCACACTGAAAAACGTGTCACAATCATACAACAGTAACAACAGTCAACAAACTTTATATAGTAGTTCTACACATTTTGATATTTTCTAGCCACAAATTAATAATTTTGACCATGTAAAAATAAACTGTGTTTTAGTTGTTGGCTATTTTACATTCAGTTTGGAATGTGACTACAAAGATTTCTATTTCAGATTTACTTTAGTTTAGGTAAATACACTGGTTACAAGCAGCAAAAGTTTGAGGGTATAAGTATAACACTAATTCCAAATGTGTACATAAAATAAATACAGTAATCCCTCGTTAATTCAAACTCAGATACTTTGAAAAATGTTGTATTTCGAACAAAAACATCGGTCCCGACGATCAGTATAGGGTTTTACATGGTATTAGATTCGGTTTATTCGAAATTCGCTTTATTTCATAATTCAAAAGAATATCTAGGCCTTAACGGTCAATTTACGTGTGAAAGAGAGTGGTTACTTCGAAGAACATTTCCGCAAACTTTTCCGCCCGACGTTTGAATTTAGAAAATGTGTTTTGAACGGTCTGAAGTACGAGCGAAAACACTTGCCGGCTGGCTGCAGCGTCTGACAAAGGAGATGCGAAGGCACACGTGACTGGGCTGGCTGACCGGCCCAGTCTGTCTCCAGCAGCTGGGCTGGAAGCGATCGCTAGTAGGCCTACGTCTTCAATTACAAGAATATTTGCATTGCCGACCACGTGTTATTGCAAGTTAATTTGTGAACATGAAGCGTAACGTAAATACAACGAGACGATGATTGCAAAGAAGCTGGTTGCGTCGAGTGTTTGTTCTGTGCTTATCCCCGACGCGTTTTTACGATTTAAATTGTGAACTGTGAACATGAAGCGACAATTGCAAAGAAACTGGAAATTCAAAAATTGTTGAACAAAACAAAACGTTGAATTCAATCTAGAGTGAATGCATTTAAATATCTTGGAGTTTTCTTTGATTGTTATTTAAATTTTAAGAAACATTATAAATATATATACGTAATACTAATAAAGTATCATCACCAATTGGAATTATAAGAAGATTGAAGAGGTTTGTAACAAAGAGAATGTTGAGGTAACTAAGTAGATTCTTATATTCACTCTATTATTGACTATTGTTTAGGGCTGTGCGAACCGGTTCGAAAATCGAACCGAACTCGAACCTCCCGCCATTCGGACATAAAAATTCGAATAGTGGTCACATTGGTTTAAACTGACAACTTTCGAGAGTAAATTCGATATTTCGATATGTATCGCAACGCCGAAACGCCAATGCCAAGCCGACGGCATTATTGTGTACTAGACTAAGCCTATTTCATTTTACGTCTTCAATGAATGATTTGACGTAAATTGTATGCTTTTGTTTAATAAACGTATCGCGTAAAATATAATAAAATAAAATGAAGCGTCGCAAATGTATTGAAACGACAAGCCTTCGCAGTTATTTCGTAATCTGGCTGCCGAAGACGTGGAAGATGACAATTTGTAAGAAATGGAAGCTCAGTCCAGCTGACGGCATCGAGGTCTAGGGCCTACTATTAATGAGTTTAATCCGTTTATAAGAGAATCTATCCCTTTTGCTAGTATGCGTAGCCCTACAACTTCTAGTGAACCAGATAAGGATCAAACTCTAGGCCCAGGCCTATTATCGCATCGAGTGAAGACAAACAAGATCCTAGGCCCTAGCCTAGGCTAGGCCTAGGCCTAGCCCTGCGCCTATGCGTAATGGTGCGTAGGCCTGGCCTACAATGCGTGGCAGCTCTAGGCATCCGTATGGGCCTAGGCCTTGCAGGTCCTTCTTACAACGTTCAGGATGAGGAACCTCAACCTGATCTAGGCCTACATTATAGGCCTAGGCCTACATTATAGGCCTAGGCCTATTAAACCATTTTTCATGAAATGGCAACAAAAATCATCTTTTTTAAGGTTCGGTTCGGTTCGAGGTTCGAGTTCGAGACTTTTCGTAAGGTTTGGTTCGAGGTTCGGTTCGAAAAAAAAAATCAAGGTTCGCACAGCCCTACTATTGTTTAGTGGTTTGGGCAGTAAGACCTTCTACGTCTACCGAATATGTTGTACTTCAGAAGAGAATTGACCATCTGTTTGATTCAATTCCTATGAGCCAAGATTTACAATCTGATTGCTTCACGATTGGTATTCTATTCTAATGTACTCATTGAAAGTTCCTAAATTAATTTCTGAATCATTAAGAAAGTCATTTTTGTACAGAGGAGTATCCTTTTGGAATTCAATTTCTTATGATATTAGAAGACAGTTTACTGAGCTAGGAATAGTACAATTTAAAAGTAAAATTAAAGCAATGGTAATTGGTAATGAATCGAAGAACAAAGAAGAATTGATTTTCACTATTTATTTGTGGGGCATTGTCTGTGTATTTATGTAATGTTAATTTATCTTCATAAGTTCTTATTTATGATTTGCTGTTCTTTTGTTTGTTCATTATTGCTTTGATTATGATATATTCAATGTATTTTCAATTGATATTTTTCTGCCTAGATTGTCTGGTTGCCTCCCACTGGTGGAGCTTGCAACTTGAGTTAGGTGTCCTGTATCATTGCTGTGATCAGTTTTTGACTTGAACAATTTTAAATATATATCTATCTGACTCCTGTTTCCAACTTGAGTTAGGTCAGGGGGTGGCTATAGCCACCAATTTTCTAGGGCCTTTTATGAGTTGTTAACACCGGCTTGCCAGGCCTGTCATGTCCTCTTCAGGTTCACTCGCACTTCTTCCCACCAGTTCACGCCATCCACTTCTGTCTTCCCACAGTTTCCTTGCTTCGACTTCGACTTCGACTTAATTTTTATAATTATATATATCGATATAATTATATTTGGTTAGATTCGAGAAGAGTTGACAGGTTGGGAAAGCATAGAGAACATAAAGCCCAGCCTGAAGGGCTGGGGGCGACAAAACTTTTCACCTGCTGATGACAACTGTAGCTAATTTAAAGTTGTTACCTTAATCCACGACGCGTTTCGTATATAATAATATAATTACATATTAGAGTCAAGATCATTTGTACTAAATTGTTATCAATTTTTGAACACAAGAATGAAGGTTGAACACAAGAATGAAGATTCGCGTTTGGTGGTTTCTTCCGCAAAAGATTGATTACTCCTGATTTGCTGTTCCTGATTTTTGGCAAACCTCATACTCGTTTGAGTGGGATCGTCTAACAAAACAGTTTTTTTCTTTTAGTTTTTTTTTAATGTTTTTTTTTTTACTTTTAACTTTTTATTATTTTTTATTTTTTCCTTTTTTTTCCTTTTTTTTTTTTTCATTCCCCACCCTTTTTATATTTGATTCATTCATAAATTCCATTTAATATCCTTTTTATTTGTTATCAAATTTGTTGTTTTTAATGCATTGTTGTAATATTACTATTTCAAATATTTACTTAAATGTAGTTCATTGTTGTGTCTGCATCTATGTAATTAGATTTATTTATTTGTCCTCCTTTGTAAATGAGTTTTTATAACTGAATAGGATAGATGTTAATTAAATAAATAAAAATAAAAATATAAAATAAATTATAATATGGCAGACTATGTTATCTTCGGCTGTTTATCCAATGTGTCAGCACATCTTGATTTACATTTTACATAGATCAAAATAATTAATCAATAAGATAACAATATAAATACTAGGAAAACGCTTAAGTCCCGCCGCGTTGTTGGATGAGCGTATATGGTGCATTGAGATGCCATGTGTTACGCGGATTTTCTGTTGTTCTGTGAAAAAATCATTACTTAGTCGGAGATTTTTTTAATTAAATTAAATTAAATAAAAAATTAACTTAATTGTTAAATAAATCGTAATTTTTTTAAAAGAAAAAAATCGTAAAATTGCAATTTTCATAAGAAATAATTATTCGATTGCGCTCAAATTTAACACGAATATATTAATTCATAAAATTAAAGGTTCTGTGAAAAAATCATTACAATAGGATAAAGCATGTAGGTGTTATAAGTCAAAGAATTGTTTTAAAAAAGAAAAAAAAACGTAAAATTGCGATTTTCATGAGAAATAATTATTTGATTGCGCACAAATTTCACACGAATATATCAATTCATAAAATTAAGGTTCTGTGAAAAAATCATTACAATCGGATAAAGCATGTAGGTGTTATAAGTCGAAGAATTTTTTTAAAAATCAAAATAAATCGTAAAATTGCGTTTTTTATGAGAAAAAAATTCCCGATTGCGCTCAAAAACGTGGCAGTTCTAAGTTCAGAGATTTCGAAGGTCTCCATGAAATTTCATCGCAATCGGAGTATCGGTTTAGCCGGAATCGTGTTAACAAACACACAAAAATACAGAAAGAAAGAAAAGAAAGAAGAAAAAAAAAACATTCCGGATTTTTTTCTCCAGTGTAGTGAAATGGAATCTTCGCTTCGCTCGCTACGCTCATCCAATAAATCATTGGACTTTTTCACTGTTAGTTAACAAAATATTTATTTTAATGTGATATTTCGATTTCTTTAAAAAATTCAAAAAATTCCACAACACAGAACATTAAATTGACAAGTTGGACAGTTATTGATGTATGAAATAAAGCTATTGATCTAGTGATGAAATTGATGGACAGAAACTTTTCCAAATGGCTGGATAATTAACACTAGGCACACTGATTGTATTGGCCACACATGAAATCAAACCAGCTTCCTTAATTTTCCGTGTTGTGGCATTAGACTCATGTGCAAGGATTAAAGCGTCTTCCCAATTAATATGATGATGATTTTCATAAACATGTTCTGCGAGTTTTGAAGTATCAATCTTATGTTGTTTCACATTGTTCTTGTGTTCTTTTATTCTTACCATCAAAGGTCTCTTGGTTTCACCAATGTATCTAGCATCACATTTGCAAGGTATAGAATAAATAACACCCTTAGATGACTGAACCTCATCCCTAGGTTTAGTCTTGGTGAGAATGCTGCGCAACGTATTAGACGAACTAAAAACAACTCTTATGCCATACGGAGCTAAAATGCGTTTGATCTTTTCTGAAAGATTCGGAAAGTATCCAATGCAGACCGTTTTATAAATCCTAGGTTTAACCACCTCATTATCTTTACTCATGTCAGGTTTGATGATATCTTGTGGAAAAATAGTCTTTTTTAACCAGACATTTGAGTATCCGTTATTCTTCATAGCACCAAATATTTTTTCCAGTTCAATTTTTAGGCTTGTGGGAGTTGAACAGATCAGTTGTGCACGAGAAACCAAACATTTAACCATACCTTCTTTAACATGTGAAGGATGATTGAGTTGGCATTCAAATATTGATCGGTGTGTGTTGGTTTCCTATACACAGATGTAGAAAATTAAATTAAAATAAATATTTTGTTAACTAACAGTGAAAAAGTCCAATGATTTATATTTACAACGTTACTACCTGTAATATAGTTTCATTTTTATAAGATAACAATACTTATATTTGGGGGATCATTAAGTCCCTTTCCTCACCAGTCTTTAAAAGCCGAATGGCGACGTCTTTGTCGTCGCCTTCTTTGTCATTCCCGTCTACATTAACCTTCTTCATCAATTGTACGGTTTCGTTCACAGTCTCGTTCAATGTCCCTGCACCTTCAGCGTTGGACAATTCTGAAACAAGCACAATTACCACTCAGGGCAACAATGATATGGGTAGCACATTCTATACTTGGTTTCAGCAGTGAAAACATGGGTTATTTGTTCGGGATTTTGTTCAAATATTGTTTCATTCAACACACTTTTGGAAACATGTTCCGTAAAACATGTCATTACTATATTCAGTATATTGCAATGAGGTCTTAGGAGATCAATATTATAACTAGGAAACAGCTCAAGTCCCGTCGCGTTGTTGAGCGAGCACCGGTACGTGCAACACGACCCAAGTACGACATTCCCATAATGTTACTTACCAATAAGTCTTTAAGGTCTTGACCGATTTAGCTGAAAATTTGTAAAATAGGAGAGAATGTTGTACTTATTGACCCTGCAAAATTTCATAACGATCGGAACATATTTTAATTTTTTTAATTTTTTATAACCAACGATCGGATTTTGTTCAAAAACTATACAGCAACCCGCATAGGTGGTAGAATGGGGTGTGCAAAATAGGTGTGCAAAATTTCAGGTCGATCAGAGAAACGGTGCGACCTGTACGAAAGCAGTAACAGAAAAAAAAACAGACATTTGAGCCATAAGAGTCAAGTGGAGACGCTCGCTACGCTCGCTCAACTAATTAACCTATTTTATTATCTAGGTAATCTGTTCTACATTTATATGTTTTTGCTTTTTACATCAGAGAATTAATGCTAGGTGGAGAGGCTAGGGGACAAAATGGGAAGGACACAGCTTTGACATGGTTTGGACACATCAATAATTAAATGGCGGAAGGAGATGTTGCCCAAGAGAATGTATGAAAAAAATATTGAAAAAGGAAAATATTAGGGAGGCAAAGGAAGGGGTGGAAGGAGACACAGGCATGAGGAGAGAGCTGGGAGGATGTGGAAGAGATACGATTGTGGGAGGATAGTAAGAAATGGAAATATTTGATCGACTCTTCCAGAAGAGGGAAATGTCAATGGCTGATAATGATGATTTTCCACTCCAACTTCAGCTTCATTTAAGAAGTATTTCTCTCATTTAGTGAGCAACGCTCGCCTTACCTTTAGCCGGGGGCACGGCGTCCATAGCTTTGGGTCCCACCTGGTAGAGAATGGTCAGCCTCGGAACCACCTCGGCCAAGAAGTCGGCTACAGGTGGCGCGCCTGAGCAACTGCCTTGGCCGATCACAAGGTCAGTCTCAAAGATGTTCACCAGCATGCTACAACACATAACCATTGGGGGTATTTGCACGCGACTAGCTCAAGTAAGGTTATTAGTAATACATTTATATTTTAAGTCTAGTCTATCCACTCAGTTACGTACTTAACTGATTTTCAATGTGGGAAATAATAAAAGGGACTATGTGAACTAACCCTGTTGAAGCCGACTCTCCCCTAATTAGGGGTGTGCGGGATCCCGACATTTCGGGATCGGGATCGGGAAACCAATTTCCCGATCCCGATCCCGAGTTGTTTTTTTTCCCGAAACTCGTCGGGATTGCGTCAAAAGTCGGGAAATCGAAATTCCCGCCTATTCAGTAAGCAGTTTGCACGGTGCCCGCTAGATCGCAGCAACTACCGCGGTGCCCGCTAGATCGCAGCACCTTCCGCAATGTTTAGCGTGCCTACTTGATGCATTAGTAATAGTATCTTATCTAGTGTGCAGTGCCTCGTAAGTCGAAATAATATTCGATTTTCGACCTAAAACAGCTGGGAAGTGGGAAATAGGCCTCCACCAAATTAATCACAATGACTTGACTTACAAATTGACTTTAGGCAAAGGCCTAGGTCCATACTTGTATTTATATTTGTCTAAGCCTAGGGCCTAGGCCTACCCAAAATTAATTATTTGGTTAGAAAGAAAGGCCTGTGGTTAAGATAAGCCCATGGATGCTAGCCTAGGCAGGCCCTAGGCCAAATGCATTTGGTAAGTTGAAAATTGTTAGTTTGTAGCCTAGGCCTAGGCCTAGGCTAGGTATAACTTACAACTAGCTAATTTGTAATTTGGTCTCTCTTCCCAGTTGGTCTTAGGCCTAGGCCTAACCTTCATGGCTAATCTAAAGCACAGGCCATTCTTTCTAACCTAATTATTACTAGGGCCCTAGGCCAATTCATTTTGGGTAAGGCCTAGGCCCTTCAAGTAGGCCTAGGGCCTAGCTAGGCCTAGGCCCAAGCCTAAAGTCAAATTGTGAGTCAATGTGATTAATTTGGTGATCCTTTGCAATTTTTGTACTTGATAAAGTGATATAAAGATGCTGCATTTAATTTATTTATTTGTCGGAAAATTTCCCGATCCCGTCCCGATTCTCGGATTTTGTAATGTAAAATTCCCGATCCCGTCCCGAGTCTGAAAAATCCTTTCCCGCACACCCCTACCCCTAATACAACGGAATTTTAAAATTGATAATTATTCTTTCATTCATTTCATTAGTAAGTGTATCCCACTTACCCACAGAGAAATTAATATTATAAATGTAGGCACCATTGTTAGGTTTTCCTAGTTATTAACAAGAGTGGATGGAGATTGGTTAAACATATTAATTTTAAGATGAATGCAAAAATTGTGTTTTGACTTACATAAGCCAGAACTACAATGTGCAATATTTTTCTAAAACAAAAATTTCCCCATCTCTATTGAAATTTGAGAATGATCATATTCCTACCATTTTTTTCAATTGCAAGCACCTCAATTGCCCTTGTTGAACTTAAAATTAAATATTTTCTACATGTGTATTTTAAAAAAGCAAAAGCAAATTGTGATTGTTTCATAACTCTCTCACTAATCTAATCTCATGAAAGCATAGCGCGAGCATCTACCTGGCCAGTCTCTCGCGCACGTTCTGGAAGGGGTGCGTGAGGAAGGGCTTGAAGTAGGTAAGCAGTCGACTGAACAGTTCCTGAAGCCGCCACTGCTGCTGGTTCACCGCCCCCTGGAGGGTGTACATCCGGCCGCACTCTATGAACGAGGCCTCGTGACGGAGTGGGTCGTCCATCAGGAGCTCAAGTAACCAGTGGTGACGGTTCGGATCTCTTCTTTCCTGTTAGTGTTCAACCATTGTAATGAAAAGTTTGAGAAAAAGGATGTACACCAGCAATCACAATTTCTACTGTGTACTTCTGTATTTATTATTTCCCAGCTAAGATGTAGGGCCTAGTTAAGAAGCTAACATTCTTCTAACTAGGTTAGAAAAAACAGGTAATTAATTACACATTTACATTTTCAACTAGTGTGTTGTAAGCCAGTTGTCACATACGCACACCAGGTATATGTCATTGGCAGAATAAAATGAAGAATACATTGAATAGCCATTTACATAAAAACATAATAGAACTTAAAAATAGCAAGTTTTATTCCCTTACCGAGGCTGTGGCACAGCAAACCCCCCAGTCCCCGACAGTCTCGACGGTCATATTGACTAGTGCTGTCTTGATGAGCGGCTCTAGTTCCCGCCACATAGCCTCCACCTTGTGGAACGGCCAGTGCTTGGAGCCACGTATCAGTCCAGCGATCAGCTCAGCAGCGCATCGCTGACTGCTCTCTTGCTTTTCTCCCACGAGGCGTTGAAGGTGGGGAAGGAAGAGAGAGAGGTGTGTGTCGCCGTGGTTGCGGAAAAGACCCTGTAATGCAATAAAAATCATGTCAAAATCATTACAATGAATCCCTATTTTGCTATTTAACAAAATAAGTTAATAAACCAATATAACAAGTTGATTTAATTGTTTCTCAAGCTGCTAAAACAAGATAAAAAGAACATTGTTTCAACAAAGTAATACTTCAGTCCTTCATAATCCGTTGTATTGACTTTCAACTATAAATTAAGAATGACTTCAAGTACTACCTGGAAACCAGTTCTAAATCGCTTCCTTTACAATCAAGATCCAATTTTTGAAATAGGTTTAATTCTTATTTCTTTTCAAATGCTGCCGATACTACAAACTCAAGGAAAGACGTACCTTGAACATGATGAATCGTAGTCCATTGAATTTGTCTTTCCCCTTCTTCTCCTCCAGGGAGAGGAAAGTCATCAGTCGGGCAATGTTGTCTGCGTCAGAGAAGAACTCGTGCACCTCACTCTCTTCCGGAGACAGAGACGAGGGGTCCCGGTCCAGAAGGGGCTGTTCACTGCTGGGGGCGTACACCTCCACCTCTCTGAGGGGGTGAAACAGAAGAGTAAGTTAGTAAATAAGTAAAATAACCTTTTCACTCGAGATGTTTTTGACAATTTTTTAGAAATCGCAAAAAAACAAAATTTGGGTTTTTATATCACCACTTCTCATTACCTCTATTAATAGGGGCCTATAGGTAACCTTGTGCCGGTAAAAAGAAAAGTTGGAAAATAAAAAGGGGAAACCTACATATTGACATAAATTCTATAGCATGAGTATATTGGAGACACTACGTAAAACAGACACTCACTTGGGCCAGCTGTAGTATCCGTGGTATGGCTTGTGCAGGTACGGCTTGTTATCCCACTGCTCGGCGGACAGCAGGCGGTGGGCGCTGTCGTATTGCACCCACCGGTTGTCCGGTCGGTCTCCCGGCCCGGCTGTGGCCCCGCGCTCGCTGCCGCCAGACACCGTCAGAGGGTCCAGCTTCACCTTCTTGTGTACTCGCTTCTGCTGCTTCAACGCAAACACTACACCTCGTAGAGCAATCTGTAACCAGAGGTTCACGTCACGTACATAAATAACACGCAGACATTGCAAAAACAAACATTTTGCTGTAACAATTCTGAATTGGTAAAGCCAAATAAAATGACTACTACGTATATTGCTATTGATGTACCATACCGATAATATAATAAAACATTTTTATGACGAACTAGCTTTAAGTTAGGAATGTTCACCCCAAAAAATGGATAGCTTAGGCCTACAACAAATAAAAACATCATCAAAAATATAAAAATAATAAATATGTTTTAAATGATATTGATAGGGCCAAAATGTTTTAGTGAGTTGTAGAGTAGGTAAGGTTATGACTTGAATGATTGAATAATTGACCTGTTCACTGCTCATGTTAGTATATTTTGGCTCTTTGCTGTTTACTTGAGCAAATGAAAACCATTTTTTAAGTTGATTAGTTTTGTTTTAATTGCGTTTAGTAATGGGCAGTTATAACTCTACTATGTATTAGTTGCCCTTAACCCTTTATAGGGCAAAACTTTTTATCCATAATTTTTCTTTTTACCTTAACAATTTGAAATTTTGATTTTTTTTAATGAATTTTAGAAATTTTATTTGATTTTTTTCCTGGATCTTTTATGAAAAAAATGCTGATTAAGAATTCCAAATTGGTATCAAAATTTAAAAAATTCCAAAATTTGAGTATATTTTCAAAAATTCCGAATTTTGCATTTTAATCCCGGAAATTTGTGTATTTTTGTGTTTTTATACACAATTCGATTTTTGACAATTACAAAATCGTTCTAATCATTAGAATAAACGAAGCAGCACCAATTCAGAACAAAACGAAGCAGCTTTTTGACCGGGTGTAAAGTATGAAAAACTAACAGATTTAATTGTGTAGATTTTGAAAGAAAGTGGTAACTATGTGTACCACTAACCTATAAAGGGTTAAAACACAGTAGGTCTACTGGTAGCTTCAAAAAATATTTCCGGTTGTAGGCTAGACCTATGTATTTGAGACCACCTATTGATATTTATACAAAAAAACTATAGGCTACTTGTCAATTTCAACTTATTTACCTTTTGATAACATAGAGTGAGACTTACTTTTCTGAGCTCGAGAGAGTCGTGAATAAGCGAGTGCAAGAAGCACCGTACTATCCTGGCTGGATAGATGAGATCCGGGTGGACCAGATCACGCATGAAGCTCATAGCCATGGAGTTGAAGCGCCAGTGCCTGGAAGAAAAACACAAAACCTAGTTTACAAGGTTTCTTAGCCCCATTCAAGGCCACTTTGTCTTGTATGCACTCAACAAACCACATTCCAAAGAAACCAACAGTTGACAGAAGATTCTCAGTGTCATGATGTTATTAACGAAATCACTCTTGAATTGAATATCAAGCCAGAATCGCCATGATTATTGCCACATGGATGTGTTATTGTCACACAGCTGATTAAAAATGATCAAAATTGCACCACATCCATGAGCATATCTTACTCACAGATTGTGCTGGTCCACGGCATCCATGAGGCTGTTGAGCACCTTGCGATACTGCGCGTGATTGTCTTCATTGGTTTGCTTCAATCGTGCGAGACCTGTCGCGATCTCACTCTCATCGACCGCTTGGAGAGACGGGGTTGGCTTGGACTGCCACAGGATTCGAGCTCTGTCCACGCACGTGTCAGGGATCTGACAGAAATAAACAACTTGTATTGTAAGGGATAACTTTGGTTATAAAACCAGTTTCAAATTTTTAATTCGGTTTTACTTTTAACTTTTTTTATGGCTAGGCAGAACCATAAACAGTTCCAAGGTAAGAGCTAACTGGCCTTCGAACAATATTTATAATATCACAATCACATTTAATGACCCGGCATCGCCACCATGCTAGCCAGGATTAATTTAATTTCTACTACCCGCACCTCCACCAAAATTACGAAATTTTGCATTTTTTGTGTAAATTTTGATACTATTTCGATATGAAGTCAAATATCTATATCCAAAATATTCCCAATTGTATTGATATTGTATTGTATTTATTGATATTGTATTGAAATATTGATTTTTTTGCCCACCCCTACTTTTCATATCAGCTCAATTAAATTGGCTTTTACCTCTTGGCCACTTACAACCAACCAAAGTCACTCACTTTCCCGATCGTAAATAAATATGGCAATAAAGTAGATTGGATTGGATATTGCTTAACGTCTCATATTTATGCAACTTGGCTAATCGAGACGAAGGGAGGGACGTAAGGGGTGACGCAGGGGGACAAGGGGCGGATAGGCCTGTGCTGGTCAAAACCAGCCACAAGCGAATGGGGAGGGCAGGGGTCCGCCCGTGTTGTCATTGTCGTCGCCGTCGGGGAGGTGGTCAAAGGGAAGGGGAAAGTTCCCCGACGACGACCCAGAGCTCGCCATTAGTTTCAGGGAGAAGAACTCCCCTAATCACGGGCCAAACCACGAGAAGGTTGCGAGTTGGAATTTGAAAGCCCACAATAAAGTAGAGGCAACGAGCATCCTTGCCACTAAAACTGGTTTTAAACAGGTTTTAGTTTTAGGTCATCCTAGTATTCATCACAACATTTTTCAATCATGACTATCCATAAAAAGTAGAACCATGAAAATACATGTAGAGTGTAGGCCTAAACGAGATAGTTTCAAATAACCCTTGTATAATAGTGTTCTCTCCAGAGCTGGTTAGTCAGGCACGTCCAGTTAACTATTTCTGCCACCAATAAATTAAATGTTTTAAATTAATTATGCCTTCCTTCAGTAGCCCGGTACCTATTAATATTATGAATAAAATTTAGTACCTATTTAGGACAATTTAGATTCTAGACACTTGACTTGCTAAAGTACAGCACTTCCGAAGAGGCTCCTGTCAACACTCGGGAAATCGCATGTAGCCTTAAGTAAGACATTGTCAGCTTTGTTTTTACGTGGGCTGAAGGGTGGGAACCCGCTACTCGGAAGAGGCCATGATGATAAATGTGTGTATTGTAATAGGCTAGTAATAATATCAAACTCACGATTCTATCGCGAGCCGGTTAGGGGGTGATGAAACACACGACCTCATATCTCTAATTAGCTACAATTGAAAATTAATAGTTTTAATGAAAGAGGGTTTACCGGTACTGTTTTTCACTTATGCTAGTCTAGTTCAAAGAAAGAAATCCCCGAGTGCGTATGTGTGTGAGACTCACCTCTAGTTCTATGGTGATGGTAGGAAAGTGTTTGTGGACACTCTCACCCAGCGCCTCTAGGAGTCGTATTACAGACAGCTTCTCAGAAGGCTTGGCCCGCACAATGGCTGGCCACAGTAAGTTCAAGAGGCTCCAATCATGGCGGGTTATCAGCGGAGATTGTTTGGGTCCAAGAAGGACATAGAGGGAACCCTAGGCATAAATACACACTGTTAGAATATAGCTTACTTGAGGCATTCTTCATAACCAATCCCATTACTGTTATGAACGGTGTGACACTAGCATTGTATTAGTGATCAAAAGCCCTTTATTTGAATAATTGATTGTTGACTAGGGGTGTGCAAGTAGCACATTTTCAATTCGAGTAGAGTCGAGTTGAGTATTCCTTTAAATACTCGAGTATCGAGTCGAGTTGAGTCGAGTATTCATTTCAAAATTTAATTTTTTTATTTAGTCGGTCCACTTGGAACACAACGATTTTTCTGTTGTAAACATATAAAAAATACATCATTGTACTTGTATCAGGCTATTGAGGCCTTCCTGCCCTTTGTGCTGGTCAATTTCAATAAAATTATAATTAGTATACAGCATGTTATCTATAGTTCCTGGCCCCATAACAATACTGCTGTGATGTTTTAATCCGAAAAAAAATCCTCCAAATTCGCACTTGCATTATAATATTTGCGGTCTAGGCATCTCCAATGCTATTTCAGCACATTTGAATATTCCGCGCCCTTGAATGGTTCCAGCAGAGTCGATAAAGAAGTAACCTAAACTTCTTTATCGACTCTAGTTCTAGCGATGGCCGACGGAGCGCGCCACGCGTCGCTCGCGTCATCAAACACTGGCATCAAAGCAAAGATGGAAGATTGAAGGAAGAGACATAAAACATGTCAAACTACGCCAACTACGATTTTAAAATACGTAAAAAGTGCATTAATGGAATGTTCACTGTCATTCTTTCTTCTCGATAGTTGATCTGAAATATTAGTGATATAGACGCAACGAAACCAATAAAGGATATTTGTTTTCGACGCCGTGTAGGCCTAGGTTAGGCCTAGGCCTAGTCCTATTCCCGGTTCCCGCATCCAAGTCTCCGTTGTTGTTTATCGTAATAATTTTGAAAGCACGCAGTCTCTAGGGCCAAGGCCTACTTTTTGCCGTCACAGTACACACGTAGTAGGCCTAGGTTGTAATAAGCCTAGGCCCAGGTCTCTGTACGTAGATCTAGCCCTACTGTGATGATGGTTCTTTTCAGTTTTCATAGGATTTCATGTTTAAAACTCGACTCGAAAACTTCGAGCCTAAAACCAAACTCGACTCGATGTCGAGTATATAAAAAAAATCAAAAAAAAATCGACATTTCGAGTACTCGCACACCCCTATTGTTGACCATTACCAAACAAACAAGGTTAGATAAAATAATGGAGAATTGTCTCAAACCCGGGCTTGAAAACATAAACAAATAAACAAAAATATGACCCTTCTCCAATCCATCTCTCTTGAATAATAATTAGGGATGGTTGAAAATGGTGCTATTTTTCAAAATTTTGTTTAAAAAAAAACAAATTATGGTGATTTGTGGTGTTATTTTTTTAATTGAAAACTGTAATTACGACTACTTCTACTAACATTTTATAAGATATCAATTTTTTTCTCAACTGGGCATTGTATGTCATTTTTACCGTGCTGTAAGCATGTGAATGTAACATTCTTTCACGCCGTGAAGCAAGCAATAGAATTAACGACAATTTATTTTTGCTTGTATTTGTTCATTTTGACGGGAATTGGGCTGCATTATCGAAAATTGATCAAATATCGTAAATAATGGTACATTAAAAAAAAAAAAAAAATGGTACATTACATGGCAAGAAGTGCACACTGTGGTGTAATTTTGCGAGTTGAGTCATAATCTTTGGTTTTATTGCCATTTTATGGTGTTATTTCGCGATTTGATTTGAACTCCACACAAGGCGTAAAATGAAGAAAACCAAAAAAATGCACATAAAATTTGAAAATGACAGTTTTCGTTTTATCGCTCATTGCGAAAAACAACCATCCCTAATAAAATAATAATATAACCTACTAATGGCACTGATAAAGTTTATCCTAGAGTCTAGGTAGGTATTACCTAGCAGTAGCACATAGTTTCGATTCCTTTTAAATAGCTGTACACAAATAATTGCACTTAAAGTATGTACGTAAAACAAGAATGAAGAGCCTTAATAGTAGTGGCTAGTGTGACATTCGAATGCATCCGGCTTACCTTGAACTCTTCATGGAACTCGTTGGAATCTTTCTGAAGTGACTCAAGAAGCTTTGGGACTAGGATCGTGTAAGAGAAGGAGAATTTCTCCAGTGCTGCAAACAGTTTATTCTGTGCACGAACTCGAACCTGTAACACGCATATTTGTTGCGATACAGAGGTAGGCTAGGCTATAAGAGTAGCTCACAAATAAAATCTAAATGACTAGGCCTATATTACCAAGTTGCATTGTTGATAACACACAAAAAAAACTCCAAAAATTACTAATAACTTATTAAAGAAAGAAATCAATCAATCAATGCCAATTCAGTCAAAACTTACCTTAAAACCTTACATAATTTTTGGATGAGCGTAGCGAGCAAAGCGAAGATTCCATTCTACTACACTAAAGAAAAAAATCCAGATTGTTTTTTTTTTCTTTTTTTTCCCCCTGTATTTTTGTGTGTTTGTTATAGGGATGTCAAACGATATAAAATTTCTAGGGCTGCCCAACAATATCGATAATTCGATACGATATCGATATGAAAAAAAAAATTCGATATCGATATGGAAATGTATATCGTTTTTTTTTTTTTTTTTTTTTTTTAAATTAATAATTTTACTATTATTTCCACGCCAATAAAATACAAAAAAAAATTATGTCGAAAAACATTAATGTGAAAGGGGTAAGTATTACGTACGGTTCTAATCAAGAAATGCATCGTGCGACAGTGAGTTATGGTTCTGCAGCGCGGCCCCCCTCCCCTCCCCCCCCCCTCCCACGCTACGATAGTACGAGGAAGGTGGGAGCGAGCTAGCGGGCGAGAGCGGGCCCGCTGCCAAGTGCGGTCCTGCGGACAGAGATCAGTTCGCTTCTATCTCTTCGCGCGGTCGCGCGTATTGTTGTGAGTAAGTCACGCTCGGGTTTTGTACGTGTTCATTATTGTTATCCAGTGCGTCCAGTGTTTCCATTTTCTTTATTTTGGAATGGAAAAGAAGTTAGTTGCGAATCCGAATGCACGCAGTGACATTTGGAAACACTTTGCTTTCGAACCCGATCCTAAGGGAGTGATTTTAAACAAAAAACATGTTGTGTGCACTTTGTGCAAGTCTAAAATTGGATTTTCTGGAAACACTTCGAATTTATCAGTGCACGCGGCAAAAATGCTGTAAAGTGTTGTCCCAAAACAAATCAGCAGAATCATTAATGCGACATTTCGCGATCACACCTAAGCTGAGTGCTAACAGCAAACGGGCAAGTGACATTACGGATTCGGTGATAAATATGATAGTGGGAGATCTACGGCCAATGAACATCGTGGAGGGCGCCGGGTTTAAAGCAATGGTGCAGCAAATGGTACCCGAGTATACCTTGATTGGACGATCAACAGTTTCGCGCCGAATCATTGTTTTAGCTGAAGAAAAACGCGAAATCTTACGCCTTGAACTTAATGCTTATAAATTCGTATGCATTACCCTAGACTTTTGGACATCGCTAGCCAACGAAAGCTACCTAGGCATAACTATTCACTTTGTTGACAACGACTGGAAACTGCAGTCACGTGTGCTTGAAGCGACCCTAGTACCAGTGTCGCACACGTCTGTAAATGTTATTGAAAATATCAATGAAATGGAAGTTCGCTGGGAGTTGGAAGGCAAAGTAGTTGCGTTTGTAACCGATAACGCTGCCAACATGATAAAGGCTATCACCGATAAGCCTGGTGGTCTCGTCCGTTGTGCTGCCCACACTATTCAGCTCTCAGTTGGGAAAGGGCTAAAGGTGGGAAAACTCATGGACTTGGTGGGGAAAATCCGACGCATAGTGACCCACTTCCACAAGAGCGCGGTTGCAAACAAGGCACTAGAAGCTCTGCAAAAAACACGCCGACCCAGATGAAACCAACCTCAACAAGTTGGTCCAGGACGTCCCAACGCGGTGGAATTCGACTTACGATATGCTGCAATCTGTGGTAGCAAACGTGTACCTGTAAACTCATACCTTATGGATGACCCTAACCTTGACTACCTCATAATCACGGCAATGGACAATACAAATATGATCGACATCTGTCAACTCCTTGAGCCATTTAAGGAGGCTACTGTTTATCTTGGCGGACAAAAATACGAAAACAGCATCGGCAGTTCCCGTGATTTACAGGAATTTAATCAAGGAGACCATCACCAAGGCTAACGATTCAAGCTTAGTCAAGTTAGTGAAGAAGGCTATCGGAGATGATCTGCGTTCTCGAGACTTGGGGAATATCATTCCAAAGGTGTCGTCAATGACGACGCGCTACCGGAACCTCAAATTCCTTGACGACGATGATAGCCGTGAAGCTCTGTGGGACGACCTAAAGAGCGAAGTCGAAGACGTTATCACTTCAAAAGCAGCCGCGGAAGATAACGCCGGAGAGGTCAATGACCTACACTCGCCAGCCAAGGTCCGCCGCCTCCTAGACGACTCGGACGATGACGATGATGTTATCAGGCTTCCTAAAACGAAGCAGCCGACGAGATTCAGCGCTACCGTGATATGCCGAAATCAGAGCTAAACGCTTTTGATTGGTGGAAAACACATGAAAATGAGTTTCCACATCTAAGCGTGATCGCGCGTAAATATCTGTGTGTAGTTGCAACAAGTGTTCCGTGTGAACGTCTCTTTAGTAAGGCGGGACTACTTGTCAACAAACTCGACAAACAAACTGCAAGTTTGGATGGACACACTGTAAACGATATGCTCTTTTTAAACAATCAACTAAACAAAGTCTAAGGTCAAGTGATTAATGTGTTGAAGTTTTATTACTTCGTAATTATTTCATTTATTTCGTCTCCTTTCAGTAAGATGTGCGATCTGTTGAAGTTGTAATTATTTCCTAATTTATTTTATTTATTTAATTTATTTCGTAATTTATTTCATTTATGTCGTCTCCTTTCAGTAAGATGTGTGTAAGCCACGACTTCTAAATGTTGTAGTTCATTACAACAATACTTACGTCGACAATAAAGCACCAATCTACATTCCACTTTATAAAGGACTTCAGTGATTATTGAGTAGATAAGATAAAAGTTACAAAGCATCAATTCCATTGTTGTTTATATCTCACCCGTCAATCATCTGTCCCTTTAACAATAACATGTCTGTTGTCTAGGCCTTATCTTAACCTTGAATCTGCCGCTCTCGACTGGGACCGACAGTGGTGCGTCTGCATTGCCGACGGGCGGCCTTGGCCACGCCCGGCGAACGTAATAACACGTAAAAAGTATCGATATCGAACGATATCGATACACGACTTGAAAAGTTCGATATCGAATCACGATATCGATATAACCCCTTTCGATATCGATATGATTTTTTTTATCGTTGGGCAGCCCTAAAAATTTCATATCGATAATCGCGCTGAAATAAAATTAATATCGCGATTAATCGCGATAATATCGTGGACAAAAAATATCGCGCCGATATAGTCGCTTCAGTCATATCACGATATATCGGCGTATATAAAACACGTTTCTCGCAGTGCGTCTATTTGAATTGCGCGCCTTCACTGTACTAGCGTGGCTATTGGTTGGCGGAGCGGCCAACCGGCCACTCGATACCCCTACCACGAGACAGCGTGTGCGAGGAGAGCGGTGAAGCGAGAGAGAGCCTAGCTTCGAGCGGTCGGCGGGCCCATCGAGGGCGGGCCCGTCGTTGCTAGGCAACAGCCAGCTGACGCCTGCCATTGCGCAATGCGCAGTAGAGAAGTTTACGTGATTGGGGCGATGCAACAACACGTGATAACTGAAGAATCAACACATCCGTTGGCGCTAAATTCAATTTGAAGCAGCAGATGCCCGATAATATCGCGATTATCGCTAGGAATTAATATCGTACGATAATCGCGATGCAGCAACTCATATCGCGATAATATCGATAATCGATATTATCGATAATTATCGATATGCAATTATCGTTGACATCCCTAGTTTGTTAACACGATTACGGCTAAACCGACACTCCAATTGCGATGACATTTTCTGGAGGCCTTTGAAATCTCTGAACTTAGAACTGCCACGTTTTTTAGCACAATCGTAAAATTATTTCTTATGAAAATCACAATTTTACGATTTTTTTTTATTTTTTTAAAATTTCTTCGGCTTATTAACACCTACATCAGGGTTGCCACCAAGTAAATTTAAAAATCCTTGACAGATACCTAAACAATCCTGAGAAATCCTGAGAAATCGCTATTTATTTTGCCGTTAGCGTAATTTACACAGTTACAAAGGGAAAACAAAATTTCAGGTTTTGGTTACGAAATAAGGATAGTCAGCCAGATGGTATTTATGAGAATTTAATCAAAATTAGGTTTGTACTTAGGATTAGGCCATAAATACAATTTAAGAATGTCAGAAATTATATATTATGAAAATTTAATATTTAAAATATTTAAAATGATTTAAAATCTTTTAGCCACTCGGTTTTAAACTTCTGTAGGTATGGCTTTTTTATAGGGCTGTGCGAGTACTCGATTTCTCGAGCTTTTTCGAGCTTCAGTTTTGAGCTCGCGCCGAGCCTGGCTTTATGCTCAATTTATTTGAGCCGAGCCTACAAAAACACGCAGTACACGCACTCATTTTCATCAACACTCAACAGACAGTCTTGTACACAAACACAAAGACTTTCACGGAAGAATGCGGCAGCCTGAGCCAGCGATCAACAGTCGACTCGACGCAGTAGAATGCAATAGGCCTAGGCCTAGAATGCAAACGTGTCTCTCTCATGTGGGAAAACCTATCACACTATCGCCCGCGCTGAAGCTTTCGTCGCAAAATAAGCCTAGGAAAGGAAGGAGATAAGCCAAGGAATAACAATCCATTGCGTCGTGATCGTAGAAACATCATCACATCACATCGCAATAATTCTTCTTCCAACTAGTTCCACACCGTTCATCTTTGTTCTTCGTCAGCTGTGAGTTGAGTTGGTGGATCGACCGAACGCGCACGTAGTTGCGCGCAGGTGTCACGTGATGGCTTACAACGCGCTCTGTTGTCAACTCGAGTTACTCTTTAGCAGAGTCGACAAAGAAGTTTCCCCGGGTCTTCTTTATCGACTCTGCAGGCAGGAAGGCTCCGCGGGAAAGATCGCATCGACGTAGCGCGTAAAATAATAAACCCGTGAATTAGCCTAAAAACGGTCGCGAAAAATACCCTGATCTTATAATCGGCTCCGGGTAATTTCTAGAACCGGGTACCCGATGACATTCCTAGAAAATATGTAGCCTAACCATTTTTTTAAATTTTTTTTTATTTTTTTAAATTTTTTTAAAATTAAAAAAAAAAAATTGAAAAAGCTCGGCTCGGCTCGGCTCGAAAATCAAGCTTTTTTTTAATACTCGGCTCGGCTCGGCACAGCCCTACTTTTTTAAATAGTCCATCGTTTTCAAGTAGGCTATGCCTAGGCCTAGGCTAGGCCTGCTTTTGATGCACACGAAAAGAAAACAAAAAAACACGGCGACCGCCGGCGATGTAAATTGTAAGTCAACGTTTTGAAAACGTTTTCACTTTTCAGTAGGCGCTAGCTGCTGCTAGAAATGACGCGTCTCAAGTTTCAAGAATAGAACACAGAATGCGCTGTGTATCCTAATCACAGTCATTGGCTGTGGCGGGGTCGGACGGGAACCAATCACAATGCTTACAGCGCCGTATTGGCTGTCTGCCGCTGAAGGACCGCCTACTGTTCGCTAGTAGAGTACGACAACTTTCAATATCCCCTGCAGTCTACGAAGTTTGCACATCGTTTTCACGCATTATATCTCTGCTAGCGGTGAATGTGTAACTTACCAAACTTTATATTTTTTGTTATCCCTGCATTGAAATTTGGCGCAATTTTCGAATAATACGGGAATTTCACGTAATTTTGAATAACAGTAGAAAATCCGCAAATTTGGACAAAAATCCTAGTATCCGTGACAACCCCTAAAAATCCGTAAAAACGGACAATATCCGTGAAAACAGCAACCCTGACCTACATGCTTTATCCGATTGTAATGATTTTTTACAGAACCTCAATTTTATGAATTAAGATATTTGTGGGAAATTTTAGCGCAGTCGAAAAATTATTTTTCATGAAAGTCGTAATGTTACGATTTTTTCATTTTTTTTTACTTATAACACCTAGGCCTACATGCTTTATCCGATTATAATGATTTTTTCACAGAACCTTAATTTTATGAATTAATACATTCATGTGAAATTTGAGCGTAATCGAAAAATTATTTTTCATGAAAATCGTAATTTTACGATTTTTTCATTCTTTTAAATTACGATTATTTTTTATTTTATTTTAAATTAGGCTAAATATTCTTTTAAATTACGATTTTTTTTTTTAATTAGGCTAAGTAATGATTTTTTTACAGAACAACAGAAAATATGTATAACACATGGCAGCTCAATGCACCAATTATGCTCATCCAACAACGCGCGTGTAAAAAGCGTTTGCGAAGCTTCCTACTGTAAAATATTATTCAAAAGCTGAAGAGAAAATTCTGCTTTCAATGCAGAAGGTTCAGTGTAAATCCCGTTATAGGCAGAAGATTATTAACTTCTGATGTGGAGTAAAGGACAATGCACAATTGCTTGTAAACAACGGGAATTAAACCGAGTAATGGTAACGGGAATGTTGGCTATGTTTCAACAGAGGCTGGTAAATGTAACAGTAACGGGAAGTTATTGCAGAGATATTGTAAAGCAGCCCTTAAGTTCATTAATTTTGGGTTTAAGAATGTGTAAACGGTGACTTTGTAGCCATCTTAGCAACAAGGCACATAATAAATTCTAAGGTTGTTCCAAATTAACCTTTTTAGTTCCTCTTCCTTTAAGAAACTCATAAACTTAAAATCCTCGCACCTCGCTGTAGTGCGACTGGCTGAGCTGCAAGAGGTCCAGCATGATGTCTGCGTGCGTCTGCGTTATACTCTCTGCGCTCATCTCGTTGATCTGCTCGTGCTGTAGGACGGTGCGGTCCACGAGCAGCGCCCGCAGGTGCTGCTTGCCGCCCACGAGCTTGTTCTCGAGAACCTTCTTCACCATGCGGAAACTCTTCATGTGCGTGTCGAAACTGTTCTTCGGACCAGCCCGGTTCAGCAGGAGATTCTCCAAGATCTACAGCAACAGGTACAGGTTAAATATCACTTCTGTAGAAAATAAGTATATTTTACCTAGGGCACTTTGGGCCATTAACAGCCTAAATTTGGAGAGTTATTGCTTTTTATAGCCATTTGGCGCTGTATTTCATTCAGTTAGGTTTAGGGTTTTTTTACTACTAGTTAGGCCTCCATAACTATATTACTACTAGTTAGGCCTCCATACCTAATTACAATTAGTAATTAACAAGAAAATGTAGTCACAAAAACTATCAACATATTTACAAAGCCTAAACCCCAAAAGTATTAAGCTTATGTTTTTGGCTAAGTGTAGGCCTAGGTGCTTAAAAGTTAACTAAAATTACAGAACCTGTATCATGTTTCATTTAAATTTACACTCTTGTATTGATTTTCTAGCATTGAAACTGTCTTGACAACAGAACTGAGGCTAAGATATAGGTATGTAATTACGAAATAATAATTGTGAAATAATTAAGTTAATTTTCAAGTTCTGTAAATGTGCTCTAAATATTTACGTAATAAGACCACTATTAAACTAGCCTGGATGAGTGCAAAGAAGGACTTGGTATCATCCTCCTGCGAGCTCAGAAGTTTCGCCTGGAGTCGATGCATGACGTCAACAACAGTCTTCCGAACATTGGCTCCATCTGGCATCGTCACTGATCCACCGTACTTCACAGAAACAGTGAACGCTCTGTGACCCACACAGCTGTCCATGCTGAAACCAATCACCACAAATATTAACGACATAGCAATAAAAGAAGCATAAAGCAGGGCTAAAAATATACCATGCCCGAGGCATATAAAAAAAGTCGTCGGGCAAGTAGATTATTTTCCCACGTGCCCGTCCGGGCATGTAGGAAAATCTCTCACTAGTCACTATCGCCCGCGCTTAGCTCTCGTCGCAAGACAAGCCTGGGAAAAAAGATAAGTCCACTTGTCCAGTAACAGGTCCCATGCGTCGTGATTGCAGGCCATTAAGATAACACACACTGTTCCTTGCATCTGGTTTATGTCTTGTAGTCAAGGACACGATGCGTTGGCGGATGCGTTGGCGCTGGGCGGAGGAGGGGGGGAGGGCTGGAGCCCGAATGCTGGCGAGTAAACAAGATAAGGAAAGGCCAGCCTCTGCAGTATCTCTATTCCTATGTGTTTAATTTCAGTTACCACCTAGCTTTTGACTTCTAGCATATTAAAAACATTAGAATTGTTATGGTAATTATTTATGCAGTATAATCTCTGGAAGATCGCGAGTGGTAAGGCGGGGGGGGAGGGGGGGCATACTCAACCCACTGCCACAAGTCGGCGGCAGGAACAAAGGACATTATAATTCGAAAGAAAAATGGCGCTATATGTCCTGATAACTTATTTGTTTACAAAAAAATTGGCATGTAAGTTTTCTGTCTGGGCATGTGCCATTTAATAAATTTTTGAGCCCTGCATAAAGTACTGTATTGTCCTGAATATAAGCCTGCTTTCCTTTTTTTACAACGCTTATGGACGGAATCTTATAATATCGATATTTCACCCACTTCTCAATGTCCAATCGAGCTGAAATTTTTCACACATACGTATTCTTGATGACAATAGATGAATCAATTAACAGATTCACTATATAATCAATTAATTCATCATAATTAATAATTAAAGTTTTATATGGGAATCGATATTTCACCAACTTCCCAATGTCCGATCAAGCTGAAATTTTTCACACAGACGTATATTCTTGATGACAATAAATGAATCAATTTATCACATTCACTTTTTTTTTCCTATGACAAAAGCTTGATTCTTCAATCATTTTTCTTCCTAGCTATCCAAAATGATAGCCAGTGGCGTTCGTGAAAGTCGTCTTTGCTCTGGGGCCTCCTGCCACCAGTCCAGGGGATACGTGGTCCTGACTTGTAGGTCTTTTTTCTTTTTTTTTATCCAAGATACTGTACCTAATAATGTAATAATTATAAGTACTGTATCATTTGATTTTGGCAGTGGGCCTATGAATATATTAATATGAGAGACAATGTGATGAAAGATTACTGACATGGCCATGATGGATTTTTTTTTATTTTATTGAATTTTACCTGTCCATAGGGCAGGAAGGCTAATGCAGGGCAAGTGTGGCCCTCTGTAGCCTGACACAGTGATTACAGAGTTACAAGTTTAACATCACATGAAAAACAACAAGAGAACATGACATTTATAAAGTTAGACAAATTGAAAGGCAAAAGGCGGATAAGGGTACTTGAAGCGGGGTAGAGGTCTGAAGGCTCGAGGACGGGAAACGAGGTCGTGAAGCTCATTCCTGCCGCCTGCGTGAAGACGTTGCATGTAAGGTAAGCCCCTGCAAGGGTGTCAAGTCGAGAGCTGACACCACCGACGCCGGTTTGGGTATACACGTCTTCATTCCGCATCATCGGAGGAAGCCGCGCGATGCACCGAAGGATCCTTCGCTCCAGCGAGAAGTATTGCTGGAGACATCCTCCAAAGACGGGTGTCAGCGCCGGGGCCGCGTATTCAAAGAGGGGACGGATGAAAGTTTTATAAATGTGCCGTAGAGTACGGAAGCTGCATCCAGAAAGTCGCCCACGAAGCATCACGAGTAAATTTAGTCTCGACTGCGCACGGTTGATGACGTCACAGCAATGAGCACCCCAGTTCAAAATGTCTGTAAAGGTTACTCCAAGGTACTTGGCAGACCGACTAGGGTACACCGTAGCGCCCCAAAGTGAGATGGACTAACGGAGTGGTCGTTGAGACATTTTCTGAGTTTTGTGCCGGTGGTGAAAAAGGATAAGCTGTGTCTTTAAGGCGTTCGGCAGTACACGCCAACGACGCATCCAAGCTTCGAGAGCTCTAATATTTTGGCGCTGTAGACGGCGGAAGACTTCTCTCGCTGTGCGCCCTTTGCACCAGTAGGCCGTGTCGTCTGCATAGAGGGCTAAGGCAAGGTAACGGGACAAGGGAGGAGGAATATCGTGGCAGTAGATCATGTAGAGAAGAGGAGAGAGGCAGGAACCTTGAGGCACGCCAGAACGAGGGGTAAACGAGCGGGATACTTGATCGGGAACACGCACACAAGCGAGACGTCCCGTGAGAAAAGCTCGGATGAAGCGCACCATTACAAAGGGGACTTTCAGTTGCAGAAGCTTGTAACAGAGCCCGTCATGCCAAACCTTGTCAAAGGCGCGTGATATGTCCAGAAAAATAGCTAGCACACACTGGCCATCGTTTAACGCCCCTGAAACCTCCTTCACCAGCTTGATGAGGGGGTCTGTCGTGCAGCGACCTGTCCGGAAGCCGGACTGTGACTCGGGGATGATGTGGAGGCAGTCAGCAAAAGCAACCAGCCTGGAGTGAATCACTTTCTCAAAAACCTTTGCCACAACGTTCAAGAGACTAATAGGCCGGTGACTAGCGAGATTCGTTGGTGGCTGTCCTTTCTTTGGAATCATGACGATGACAGCAGATTTTAAACTGGGAGAGAAGTAGCCCAAACGGAGGCACCCAGATAAGAGAGTAGCGAGGTGAGAGACGAACTTGGCTGGGACCTGGCAAAGCATCAGTCTGGTGATACCATCAGCACCTGGCGATGAGCTCCGTCCGTGTTGTATAGCAGACAGAACTTCCTCCGCACTGATATCCCGGACGAGGTCGGGGTGAAGAACTTCTTCATCTGGAATGATGTCATGAGAAGCGAAGGACGGTTTGTGGTGTGCAAGAGACAGTTCGACCTTCTCTCTGAAGACGTCGTCAAAGAGTGCGTCCTCGGGAAACTGATAAACTCCCTCAAGAGAAGTCGCAAACTCCTGCGCTTTGTCGGAAGATGACGCACACACTCGATCATTGACAATGAGGGGTCCGTTGGCGCGAGTGGACTGGCCCGTGATACGCTTGAAGGTGCGCCAAAATGAGGAACCGCCCTTGTAGTCTAGCGACTCGCAAACGACCGTCCACTGAAGCTCGCGGAACTGAACAATGCTGCGGCAAACAAGAGCATTCAATCGGTTCCATTCGGTTTTGAGGTCAGGATCACGAGCAACCTTAAAGGCATTATAAATTCTCCTTTTCTGACGAATGAGATCAACAATATGACCGGGTAGAGCAGGGCGGTAAGTGTCGATCGCACGTACCGGGACCGCAACAGCCGCAGCCCTCTTCAGTACTGCCACCAAATGTTCCGTAGTGGTCCTAAGTGCTGGACACGACGTAGCATCAACCTCATCTGGGAGGAGCCGTTCAATCTCAGCCCTGTACCGACGCCAGTCAGCATTATGGAAATCCTTGACTATTTTAAACCGTTCGCGGACAGGTGGAGGAGGAAGTACATCCGAGGAAACGACAAGTGGGAGATGGTCGCTGCCTATTGATGGGCCGATGACGACGTCACCAAGCCGACCAGATAGACGGTCACTTACAAGAATGTAGTCTGGTATTGAGGATCCCATGGGGCCAATGTACGTCGGACACGTATTGTAACAACGATACATTGGAAGGTCAACGAGTAGATCAGCCAGAGTGGAGCCATTAGTGTTGGAGGAAGTATCCCCAAACGTCACATGACAAGCATTAAAGTCTCCCATGAACACAAAGTTTGGAAATGACGCCACGTATTCAAAGAAGTCTATGTGTGCGGCGATAGAAATGGTAGGCAGGAAATATGCAAGGACGATCAAATTCGGACCAAGTGGGCTACGAACGAAGCAGAGAATGACTTCGAGTTGACGGAATTGCATTGGAGGAGTAATGTGAGTAGCCGGAAGTTCTGGATGCAGGAATAAGGCCACTCCGCCTCGAGGCTGTTGACCAGGAGGGCAGACCCGATCCCTACGGAAAGACGCGAATCCTGGAAGACGGAGAGTATGGCGAGAGGAGGCCCAAGTTTCCGCAACACCGAGAATGTGAAGGCGCTCTGATGTGCACAGGTTCTCAATAAGAGGTTTCTTACGAGAGAAACCTCTACAGTTGGCGAAGCCTATGTTGAGGGTCATCCCCTAAGAGCAGGTAGTACCTGGTTCCACTTCCTCACTCCACACACGGGATTTGCGTCCACGGGTAGCCTTAGATTGCCGTTGCTCCATATTTGGCGTAACAGCGTCATCAGCATCTGGAAGCTCCATACTAGGGGTGAAAGCGTTGGCAACAAATGGAAGCTTCAAACTAGTGATGACAGTCGGCACCAGATGGCGTCTCAGGTTTACAGAGGGAGCGTGAGCGCTGAGAAGCTCCATTTCCCTTCCTTCACCCTACGGATGACATGCTTCTTTGGTACTTGTTGTTCAGCAGGAGGAGAGGAACGCCGTTCACGATTGTCTTCTGGCACCTCGCTGCTAGAGGAGCAGGAGACCTCCATTGAAATAGCAGGGAGTGGAACGATTTGTTTAACAGACTCACTAGGCTTTATCACTTTCTTGGTCATCACTGAACCCAACACAGCGACATCAGGAGTAGCATGCGAGGGCGGTATTAGCGAGGTCAAGTCGGCGAGGGTTGGAACTGACGTGGCTGCAAGTTGAAGGCCTATGTCCTGATCTTGAGACGTCGAAGCAGACGCGGCCACCGAGGGCTGCGACAGATTCGCCCACGTGTTTTTTGTACGGTCAATCAAGGGCAGTTGCACAGGGCGCCTAGCCTTGCAATCAGCCCTGAAGTGGTCGCTAGCATTACAAATAGAACACGTTTTCGGCTGTCCCTCGTTAGTCACCAGCGCACGTATGCCCCCCCAACTCCCAACTCAGGAGGGAAGCCCTCTTACTGTTTGTGCTGACTGTGTGCCCCAGTATGAATGGTGTGTGAAGTAACCTTGCTGATGATGACAACATGCATGCAGAATTTACTTCTTGCGTGGCCCTACCACAGGTTTGGTTATGTGTTGTGAGTTTTGTTTGCATGTAGCTAGCTGATTTTAGTGGCCCACCATCCGCCTGATGAGTCCCAGAAGGACGAAACGCGTCGTGGATTAAGGTAAAAAACAACTTAAATTAGCTGCAGTTGTCATCAGCAGGTGAAAAGTTTTGTCGCCCCCAGCCCTTCAGGCTGGGTTTTATGTTCTCTATGCTTTCCCAACCTGTCAACCCTTCTCCAATCTATACTAAACTAGCCAATTGGCCTTTTCCTATTTGTAGCAATAGGATCAAATTTAGTTTGATTTTAGAATTTTTGAATATTTGAAAAATGCAATTTTTTCACCCCCTTCCACCCCCTTAACCGGATGGATTTTTTCATGGCTCCTCGAGGCAGTTTTCTTGTAATATTAATCTGAGTATACAATCCAAAATTCAGCCCTCTACCACAAAACCCCAAATTGTTAGGCTAATCCGCCTAGCTAGTAAGAGATGGAAGGACATCATAGACATCATTATCAAGAGGAGAGAGCTGGGAAGATGTGGAAGAGATACGGTTGTGGGAGGATAGAAAATGGAAAAATTTGGTTGCTAAACCCAAGCTGACCTTGCCAGAAGCAGGAAACGGCGATGTATAATAATAATGAATGATGATGATTTCAAGAAAAAATCAAGGTCAAAGAAAATTAAAATGTAGGTCTACAAGAAACATTCTTCATTTACAATACAATGAATGAAGAGCCTAAAGTTTCACTCTTGAAAACAAAACATTTTGAAGAATGTTAGGGCCTTGCCCTATGTTTTTAACAGTGTAAGGCCAAGCACAAGGTCTCATAGGCCAACCACAGTTCACCAGTCTGAGTTAGAGATGACATCGATTCCAAAAAATTGGAATCGATCAATGTGACCTAAAAATCAATTCAGAATCGATTCCCAAGAAAAAACTTTTTTAATTGTACTCCCAGTTATTTTGGTGGTCATTAACCGCGGAACCCTTAATAAGCGGCGATATTCCCACGGTCTTTTTCCGCTGAGCCCGTGATGAAGTCACCCTCCCGCTTCACGTCACAGGTTCGGCTGGCGTCGAGTGGGTGAGGGGAGCGATGCGCAGCAACCAATGCGCGCGATTGTATTGCGGTGGTCTATGTTCAGGCGCTATTTCAAATGTAAGAGCGCAGAATAACGGAGTGCTGTTTTTGAGATTTTATTTTTGGGAAAAACAACGCGCTATATTTCGGTCCGATATGGTTATTTTTTTTAAAACGTCATGCGGTTCTCGATTTAAGCCTATGACGCCATAATAAAAAATTAAGCGAGCGAAGCGAGCCCTTTCCCTTTGACTCTGCCGAAAAATTAGTCCCCTGGTTTTTTTGTTTTTTTTTTTTTTTTTTTTTTTGTATGTCTCGCCATAACGTTCAAACGGAGGCTCAGATCGAGTTGAAATTTTCACCATCCGCAAACTTTGTTCTCGATTGAATGCCATTAGTTTTGTGGCAAAATCGTTCAAAAAGTTGAAAAGTTACATTAAAGTTAATCGAAAGTTTTTATTTTCAAACTAAACGGCGACAAAATCTGAGATAGCCAAACCATTTTAGAATGTCCGTCCGGTCACGAATATGTTAATTTTATTTTTATCCGATAAGTTGTGTAGATGGAAATTACATTATAACAAAAGCAACGTTGCCATGGCAACGAAAATACGCGTGAAGTTTCTAATGCACTGCCACCTAGAAGTAATCAAAATACTTTCGAGGAAGCAGTCTATTATTTGTCAACAAAGAGTTTTAAATAGTTTTCCCAAGGAGTCAAGGTCCTCTAGATGGCGGTGGATTTTATCCACAAAGGGATCCATACTTCCTCTGTGTATGGGCGTTTGCCGAGTTTCGATTGTAGGAACTTCAAGGTTCTACTTACCATTGAATTCTGGTTATATATTGTTGGTTATAATATTACTTCGTATTAGACAAGTGTGAAGTGATTTTAAATAAGTGATTGCTGCAACTATTGCTTCGGCCTGGTGAGTAGTCCCTAAGTTCGTATTCTGTTCTTAACATAGGCTACATAAGCCACGCTTTCAGGGGCACGTGTCCGCCAATAATCAGATTATCATTACATGTTTATCAAAAGTAAACAAATATCAGAGGGTTTCAAATAATTGTAACTCATTGAAATATATTATAGGTTATAGCATGATTATTAAACCTATTATCTTGCCCTAGACAATTGCTTGTAGTGTGTCCAACTGGGCGTAAAAATGATGATTTATAATGTATTTATTTGGCTCTTGCGCGTGCCATGCTGCAGTCAAATTAAAGTCGTAATTAAGTTAAATCGTCTAGAGCATTGGAATATTATTTTTAGTTAAATTTAATACCTTATTTAATCATTGCAAATAGGTCTTTAAGCTAGGCCCAGTCTTGGAAAGTATTTTTTGCGTCTTGGGTTTTGTAAATTAACGCCTGCAATCGAAACCCCACCCACAGTTAGAGGCAAACATGTTGTAGGGGCGTGGAGTAGTGGTACATATTGGCATTGTTACATTTAACAGTTTCACCAGGTTTCGACAGGTTATTAATTACATCATGCTACCATAGAGGTGATACTACCATGCTCATATCAATTTAGCTAGGCCACAGTTTAAAAGTGTGTAAAACACAAGATTCTTGCGTAAAACAAATGACTACGTGAAAAGATGCGAGGCAGAAATGCGAGGTTTCTGGTCACTATGCACTGCCACCTAGAAGTAAACAAATTACTATCGAGGAAGCAGTGTATTATTTATTACCAAAGAGTTTAAATAGTTTTCACAAGAAATGATGTCAAGGTCCTCTAGATGGCGGTGGATTTTATCCACTAGCAACGCAGTATCCGCACCTAACTAACAATGTATACACCAACCACGCTGTTAGAATTGGTGAAATTAGGCTAAATTTCCATATTATTTTCATTTTATTTATTTATTTCAATATGAATCGAATATTTTGTGGTAAATTTACTTATATACTGATGGAAAACGCGTAGTAGTATCTTGTATTGGTAACTACGTCGTGTTACGGTCGTACTTAAATAATATTTATAAAAGCCATTTACCGGAATTATATTTTTTTACAAAATGAATAATGATGAATAATAATGTGTTTTTTAGTACCAAAAAGTCCACCAAAACAACCATTTGTTTACCATTTAGTTACAATAATTGGGCATTAACATTTTTGCTTTAGTAAGCATGGTTTTTACAACCAAACTACTTTTATTTAGATCGCATTTCGCGAGCACACGGCAAAGTAAACCTGGTACTAAGAGACGGTTGGCCGGTCAGTCAGCTACGCTATTTGTTATTAACCTGAATTTTATCAGGGCTTCATTTTAATAACGTTTTTTTCTAATAGTGTATTACCATGCCTTAAATGGGGAAAAAATCTTCGGCCGAAAAATCGAAATTCAAAAGGAAGCAAAGGGAAATGGAGACCGATGAAGAAAAATGTAAACGACTTAAAACGAATTCGGATCGAACAAAAGAAAACTTAAGTCATGAAAGTGAAGAACAAACTCAATCTAGAAGGCTGCTTGCTCAACAGAGAGCAACACATTCACGTACTTATGAAACGCAAGAACAAACGCAGACCAGAAACGGCTCAGCCTGGACGCGTCACTGCTACCCAAGCAAAAGAAACCCCAGATGAAACTATGACAAGAAGACGGCTCAGCCTGGAACGCGTCACTGCTACCCGTACTGAAGAAACTCTAGATGAAACTCAGACCAGAAGACGGCTCAGCCTGGAACGCGTCACTGCTACCCATGCTAAAGAAACTCCAGAACAAACACAACATAGACGACAACTAAGCTTAGAGAGGATTACCCAAACTATTGCTAATGAAACCCTAGCTGAAACACAGATCAGAAGACAGCTCAGCTTAAACAGAGTTACACAAACTAACGCACAGAAACCGAAGAAGAAGGTGAAACTAGACGACGCCAATGCCATGCTCAAACCGAATCCCGACGTAGGTCCGAGTCTGCTAATGAGTGCGCAGAACGGCAAACTTCGAGAGACTCAGTGCCACAGAGAGCGCTCATTAAATGACAATGCCGACGCTAAACTCTCTAAATCATTCGCCACATTTTTAGACGAACTCGATTGGGGCTTCATGCATTGTGTGCAAAAGTAAATTCCCCGGACGAAAACAATTTACTTCTGATATTTGCACGTCTTGCCGTAAATCACCTACCATATTTACTGACTCTAATCGCATGGACCCAGGCTCCGTACCAGCCGAACTCTCGTGTTTGTCTATGATTGAGACAATGTTGATTGCACGCATTCACCCTGTTGTGTCAGTTATAACCGAGTGAAAGGCCAGCAGTATAAATATAGTGGCAATGTCATTAATTTTCCTCAAAATGTTACTTCATTTGCTCAAAGACTTCCCAACTCTCTGACCTCATTAACATCTGTTATTGTTGTGGCGTCGAACATCTTGCCGTTAACGACAGTATAGCAGACTTCAACGTGTGTTTCTCATCGATTAAGGAAAGCTCTACTGTGGTTAAAGTCGAATAACAGTTTCTATCAGGGTTATAACCATTGATGATGATAAATTGAACAATCTACCAGAGTTAGGAAATGTATATGGGGATTTAGAATACATGGAAATAACTACAAGTGACGAAACTGATGACGGCATACTTGAACATGGAAACGTCCCTCAGATTTTACCCATCAATCAAGACGAAAGAATTAATAGTGCCATTCAGCCCGGACCAGTGCCATGGCCTGAAATATCAATAACCCAATCAATGAGTTTAACACTGATGGCTATATTGTGCAAGCTTTTCCCACGCTCTTCCCCAATGGCAAATGTGACCTTCGCGATGTATCTAGGTTTACATCAAATTAAAACCGACACAATATTTTCAATTTTTAATGAAATTCATGATGGTAGGTTCGCCAAAGACGTCAGATTCAGATTCTTTTGCACTGAACTCGTGTGATGCGCTGGAATGCGATTAGCCAGGGAAAACGTGTTAGTTCGTAAGACAGAGCTCAGTGGCAAAACAGCTGGTCAATTGAAAGACATACTAGAGATCAATCCCGGATTAGCCAACCGAGTTTATGTTTTTGTGCATCATCTCTTAGAATCACAAAGTCTTATGGTTTAAGCGATGTGGGGAGTTAAAAGATATGGTCGAAACACTTGGAGCTCCTACACTATTTTTTCACGCTTAGTGCAGCTGACCTACATTGGCCGGAGCTTTTATGACTTACTTGCTCCTGGTGAAGATTTCAAGAGATGACTCCCTCAGTTGCCACTGCACGTCGCCGAAAACTGTTGTGTGAAAATCCCCTTATCGTGGCTTGGTTCTTCCAAGAGAGGTCTCAATTCTACGTCAAACAGATTCTCGAGAAAAGGTTCCAAATAATAGACTTTTGGTACCGATATGAATGGCAGCACCGAGGAAGTACACACTTACATGGACTTCTTTGGCTCAAAGACTCTCCAAAAGTAGACAACATTGATTTCTCTAACGAAGAACAAATCAATAGCATTGCCAGTTATTTCCATCCCATCGTCTCCACAGTAAAATCCTGGACTTAATGACCTGCCTGCTCTGATACATCCATGTCAAAAAACGCCATTGCGACGACGGAACAGAAACTGATACCGACTTAATTGAACTTCTCAATAAAGTCCAGAGACATACTCGATGCCTCTGATGATTACTGCTTGCGGAAGAAAAAAAATTCCCAAATTAAAAAATGTCGGTTCAACTTTCCATTCAAAATGTGTGAACATACTCGTCTCATCCAGAACGAAACACACACCAGCCTGTTCTAGAGACTGAGAGGAATGATTCTATTCTCAATAAGTACAACCGATTCATCATCCAGACTTGGCGAGCAAACATCGACATCCAAGCTGTTTTGTCAAAAGAAGCTGTTATTCAGTACATTGCGAAGTATGCTTCAAAAAGTGAACCTCAATCTCAATCTTTTAAAGATCTTCTATCTAATATTCTGCAGACTCAAGTGAAACAACATGACCCAGCAAAACTCGCTGTTCAGAAGTTAATAGTACAATCATTAGCTGAAAGGGATATTTCTGCGCAAGAATGTTGCCATTTACTCATGGGTTACCCTCTGTACCATTGTAGCAGAACTTTTGTTTCTATTTATATCGGTGGTGAAACCTGGGTGCCTCTACTTTCTGCCATCAGGGCGAAGAGTTAGATGATGACAGTGACAAGAGTTTTCCTTGGAAGATACCCAAAACGACCACCAAATATGTCCGCCTTAACTCTTCTCGAAGCTGCATCTCAGTATTACTGGAAGAATAGATGGGTTTGTCGTCGAAAGCCAGCTGTAGTTCGAGTGTTCCCGCGACTACATTCGAGCGACGACAATCCTGAGATGAACGAAGCCTTCTTCAAGCAGCAAGTGATTCTTAAGTCGTCGTGGAGCAATATGGATGAGTTGAACCCTCTTGATGAAAGCTGGGAGTCTGTGTACAATGGAAAAGGCTTTACCGTGTCCGCTGATTTGCTTGAAGGAGTACAAGATGTGGACGGCGAGGTAGACAGCGAGGATGACTGGGAAGAGGTGGACGAGGAACGTGAGCAAACCGAGTGGATGCGAGTAGCTGGTATGGGTCCTGATGCAGTCGCAGTGCAGTGCGAGGTTGGGTTGAGGGAGTTTGACGTGTCGTACCCTTGGTCCGAGTTCGTATTGCAACTATCCGAACATCGAATCTGTAGCCAGCTTCATAAAGGATGTACGAAATGTTGAACTGTCATCGTTTGAAAGATAGAATCTGTAAATAGTTTTAACTTCCGAACAACAATGTTTAATTGATATTTTGAACAGTCAAATAAATTCCAATTAAATCAAATACGCACACTGACAAAACTATCATTCGAAGAATTATTGTACAAGGCACGGTCTGGAACTGGCACAAGTACAATAATCAAAGCTATGACCTCTAAAATGAAGGGGAATTGGGGAGAACATTCGTACAACTGTTTGGTGGCACCCACTGGAGTAGCGGCATTTAATATAAATGGTAGCACCATACTCATTTACTTTTCATATTGGCCACCAACACTTCAAGTTTTTGTTGAGTTTGAGCGGCAAAGAGCCAGAAAGTTTCAATTAACTATGCAAGATTGTGACTTTCATTTTAATCGATGAATATAGCATGATTGGCTGTAATTTAATGGCTATGATAGACAAGCGATGCCGACAGGGAAGCCTCAAGACGCTGTTCATCCGTTTGGAAATATGTTTGTGTATATGTTTGGCGATATCAAGCAACTTCCACCTGTTTGTGATCGAGCCCTCTACAGTGATAAACTTTGCAAACTACGGCATTAAAACGACGGCTTACTTGCCTACCGCTCTTTTCAATACTGTCACATCTCTCCATCGTCCAAAGACAAGCAGGCGACAATCCCGAACAACAACATTCCGAGATCTCTTGCTACGGCTTAAGCGTGGTTGTGCCACACTTCAAGACTGGACATTATTTAAAACCAGATTTAAAACGTCTTCAACTATAAAGGAGCAGGCACATTTCAACAGCTCCTTTGTCTTGTCCGACAAAAGAATAGTTCAGCA
>JAMZAV010005524.1:0-37164 GCA_024449915.1 Sweltsa coloradensis
ATCAAGTTAATTTAATTTAATTTAATTTAATTAAAAATCTTCAACTAAGTAAGTATTTTTTCACAACAACCAGTTCGGTAACACATGCAGCTCATGCACCATTACGCTCATCCAACAACGCGGCGGGACTTAAGCGTTTTCTAGTACGATTTTTTTCTATTTGTTAAATTTCTTCGACATAACACCTACATGCTTTATCCGATGTATGATTTTTCACAGAACCTTAATTTTATGAATTAATATATTCGTGTGGAATTTGAGAGCAATCAAAAAATCATTTCTCATGACATCGCAATTTTACGATTTTTTTCAATTTTTAACATTTCTTCGACTTATCACCTACATGCTTTATCCGAAAGTAATGATTTTTTACAGAACTTTAATTTTATTAATTTTTATATTCGTGTGAAATTTGAGCGTAATCTAAAATTTATTTGTTAAAAAAATCGCAATTTTACGCTTTTTTCGTTTTTATAAAATTACGCTCATCCATCAACGCGGCGGGACTTAAGCGTTTTCCTAGTTAAATCAATAGGTCTGGAAGATACCACTTCAGCCGACATCCCGTTGTCAACTGTATGTGCACGTGATTTGTAACGCCTTGTGAACAGCATTATTGATCGATAGAAGCCCCCTTGACTATTTAAAGTTATTAATACTAGGAAAAACGCTTAAGTCCCGCCGCGTTGTTGGATGAGCGTAATTGGTGCATTGACCTGCCATGTGTTATGCAGATATTCTGTTGTTTTGTGAAAAAATATATTACTAAGTCGATTTTTTAAAATTAAATTAAATTAAATAAAAAATTAACATATTTTTTATTTTTTCTTAATCGTAATTTTAAAAAAAGAAAAAAAATCGTAAAATTGCTATTTTCATAACAAATAATTATTCGAGGGCGCTCAAATTTTACACGAATATAATATTTTATAAATTAAGGTTCTATAAAAAATCATTACAATAGGATAAAGCATGTAGGTGTTATAAGTGAAAGTATATGTTTAAAAAAAGAAAAAACCGTAAAATTTCGATTTCATGAGAAATAATTTTTCGATTGTTCTCAAATTTCACACGAATATCTTAATTCATAAAATTAAGGTTCTGTAAAAAAATCATTAAAATCGGATTAAGCATGTAGGTGTTAGAGGTCGAAGAAAGTTTTAAAAAATCGAAAAAAATCGTAAAATTGCGTTTTTTATAAGAAATAATTTTCCGATTGCGCTCAAAAACGTGGCAGTTCTAAGTTCAGAGATTTCGAATGCCCCCATAAAATTTCATCGCAATCGGAGTATCGGTCTAGCCGGAATCGTGTGGACAAACAGACAAAAATACAGAAAAAAAAACATTCCGGATTTTTTTCTCCAGTGTAGCTGTAGTGAAATGGAATCTTCGCTTCGCTCGCTACGCTCATCCAATTATTAAGGGGGCTTTGAACTACCCTTGGTGCACACCTACACCGTAAACTGCCTGCCGGGTTACACACCAAACCATGATTTGATAAAGTGTGGGCAAGTAGAAAGGCATAGGGTTTGCAAGAATGTTGTAGCAACTAGCAAACTACAGGAAAGGCTTATATAAATACAAAATTAACTAGTTGGAAAAAAAACCCACCTCCCCTACCAAAACCAACCAACCAAACCAACCTCCACTAAAAGCAATATCTATTTTTAAAAGCACATTTAAAATGTTTTAAGAGAACTATCTTCTGATATCAGTAAAAAATTAATTAAAACAGGTTATTATGCCTTGTTGGTAGAGACCACTTTACCATAACGACACGCCCATAAGAATATTTCAAAAGTGAGATAAACTTTTGTCTCAATGGGATATTATTATAATGAAAAAAATATTTTTAGATGTTTTTTTTTTTTATTGTCTAGGAAGTGTTTTCAAACATGAGCCCAATTTAAAGGCATAGCCAATGTATCGTCATTGTTTGTCCCAACTGTATTTAGTGGACTAGAGGTTATGGTTATTATCACTTACATGACAATTGTTATACATTAATAACACACATTTTCGTTATTTTGATCCTATATAGGCACTAGAATTTAAGATGTTAATTCGATCGCCCCATCACTGTCTTTAAAGGGGCTATTAACTCAAAAAATTATTTTTCACCACATGATCGAGAGCGCAATACTACACTAAAATGACAGTTTAAAAATTTTTATCTTGTAACTGGGATTTAACACGAATTTTTCAATTTTTTTTGTCCAGAAATTTGCGAAAATTGGTGTTTTGGGAAATTTCTTAAATCAGCTTTAACCTCCTTTTTTGGTCCACATAGATCATAGTACCAATCTAAAATGCCCATTTTTTACATCGTGTCTTGAAACTGTGCCCAAATATACCCAAAAACACGCAAAAATATGCATTCCAAAATCACTTCCCTTCTTGGTAATCAGCATATTTTGACCGAACTACTTGCCCAAATCACAAAACAAAATAAAGAGAATTTACAGAAAAGGCTGTACAGTCCGTCAATAATGGCCAATATGTTTTTGGATCACCATCCTCCAAGGTTACGGGCATAAGGATTGTCCCCATGTTATTTCTAAAGTTTTTTTAATGGGAGATTTTTGCCGATGGGACCTAAATCGAAAAATGTCATGTTTGACAATTTTTTGGGAGGTCATGGTGGCCCCAATATTTTTTCTGTATATTGCTAAATTCATTACTAGTTTGCCTGAATGAAATTTATTTTTTGAACTTAGTGGTTAAATACCCCTTTAAACCCACTTCATTTGAGTAGATAACTAATTGAAACAACACTAATGGAGAGAACCTTGTAAAAGTGAGATCACTCCGTTTCCATCTCTGCCAATAAGAGTGACGTTCCTCTAGGCCTCGAGCCACCCTACGTGACGATGTCTCGGCCTTGGCAGGCAGCCAGGCACGTTCCTCTAGGCCTCGAGCCACCCTACGTGACGATGTCTCGGCCTTGGCAGGCAGCCAGGCACGTTCCTCTAGGCCTCGAGCCACCCTACGTGACGATGTCTCGGCCTTGGCAGGCAGGAGGCAGTTCTCAGGCCTCGAGCCACCCACGTGACGTTCCTCTCGGCCTGGCACCCAGGACGTTCTCTAGGCCTGAGCACCAGCTACGTGACGATGTCTCGGCCTTGGCTAGCAGCAGGACGTTCCTCTAGGCCTCGAGCCACCCTAGGCATGTTCTCTGGCCTGGCAGGCAGCCAGCAGTCGGCCTGAGCAGCCAGCACGTCGATCATGCTCGCCTTGGCAGGCAGTTCTCGGCCTAGGCCCAGCCGACGTCCTCTAGGTCTCGGCCTGGTGGGACGGCCTTCCAGGCCCGAGCCACCCTACGTAGCCTCGGCCCCTGGCAGGCAGCCTGGCAGCAGCAGGCACGTTCCTCTAGGCCTCGAGCCACCCTACGTGACGATGTCTCGGCTCATTCCACCCCTCCCCGTCGCATAATTCATGACCAACTCTTCTTTACAGCCACGCGCTAGCCCGTCCCCGCTAGACAATCACACGATTCGGTATGCACAGAGCGAGGACAATTGTCAATTAGTGTAGCCATGAATTTATAAAATCCTCTCTCCAACCTCCCTCCCACTTGCATACGTCATTAAATGTCAGCAGTAGGTCAACGTGTAAAGGTCGCTAACGACTATGGCATTATAATATAGATTGAAGGAAAATTTAACGGCACTCCGGATATTTTATCACCGATGTTTGCATTAGATATTTAACATTATCTTTTCTTTCTAGCCACCGCGCAACTCTTCAGACATTATAGCGTGTTTTTATGTGGTGAGTTTCAGATCATGGTAAACATGGAGTGGGTGTCAACGCAGGCGAATAATGTTCGCCATTGAACTCTTCGAAATACTATCAATATTCTGTTTTTGCCTGTTTAGAGAATTTCTCTCAGATATGTCTATCCTTTACCCAGTCACGAATTATTTACTGGGTATTTCCCAACATCGCATTTTATTGATCTGAGGCTTCTCATTTGTAGTTCTTGGATAAACGCGTTTAAATGTTGTGTCAGTATAAAGAATCGCAACGCATCGAGCAGTTTCACTATCTAAACTTTTGTTTAAGTTATAGGCATTGTCAATAAAAACAACATATAGCAAGAGTAAAGGTTTGTTCTGCGGCTCGTTCTTCAGTCGAAAACTTTTACAATTGCTATGAAGCAAATCTTATGCTTAGTTTATTAAATGTATTTTATACAAACTCGGTCAATACAAGTGTAGCAGGGACTGGATACCTCCGAGATGGATGACCCCCCGGTATCCCAGCTCTAGGGATGGGATACCCTCCCGGTATCCCAACTCTAGGGATAAGATACCCTCCCGGTATCCCAACTCTAGGGATGGGATACCCTCCCGGTATCCTAGCCCTAGGGCTGGAGTACCCCACGCAGGGATGGAGTACCCCCCACGATATAACGTATAAAAATACAAAAGGGGGTACTTGGTCCCTAGGGCTAGTATACCCCCCACGATATAACGTGTAATGAGACGAAAGGGGGTACTTGGTCCCTAGGGCTAGGATACCCCCCACGATATAACGTGTAATAAGACGAAAATGGGTACTTGGTCGCAAGGGCTAGGATACCCCCCACGATATAATGTGTAATGAAACGAAAGGGGTACTTGGTCCCTAGGGATGGAATACCTCCACGATATAACGTGTATAAAGACTAAAGGGGGTACGTGGTCCCTAGGGATGCCATACCCCCACGATATAACGTGTATAAAGACGAAAAGGGGGTACTTGGTCCCTAGGGATTTACCCTGACGATTTAATGTGTAAAACGACGAAATGGGTTACTTGGGCCCTAGGGCTGGGTGGCATAGAAATAAAGGTTTTAATATACGCCTTTTACAGGTATTTAAGGTACTTGTATCCCCTAGCACAAAAAATCTATCCAAATGACATTAGTATCAGTTTGCTATTGTTTTATGTTTCGTCCTCGTCTAATAAGGGGAACTTAAAATTAAAAATTAAAAAAAATTAAAAATAAGGGGGAACTTGGTTCCTAGGGCTAGGATACCCCTCACTATATAACGAGAATTATTACCAAAGGGGGGTTCTTGGTCCCTAGGGCTGGGATACCCCCACGATATAACGTGTATAAAGACGAAAAGGGGGTACTTGGTCCCTAGGGATGGACCCTGACGATTTAATGTGTAAAACGACGAAATGGGTTACTTGGGCCCTAGGGCTGGGTGGCATAGAAATAAAGGTTTTAATATACGCCTTTTACAGGTATTTAAGGTACTTGTATCCCCTAGCACAAAAAATCTATCCAAATGACATTAGTATCAGTTTGTTATTGTTTTATGTTTCGTCCTCGTCTAATAAAATTAATTTTATTTCTTTTTTTTACTCAAATGTCATTATTGTTTTGTTTTTTTTTGTTACAACAATAGGAGACTGGCGATGAAGGCCTTCAATACTAAATTTTGTCATAGAGTGTTGATGTTGGTTTCTTTTTCTTCGTAATTCGTGTGGTAATGATGTAGTGCAGAGTATTTTTGTGATTTTTGTTTGAATGGGGATTTTTGAAAAAAAATCAATAAAAATTCCATTAAAGAAAATTAAAATTAAATTTAAAAAAATACTCCTTATTTCATCATGACCACACTCTCTTTAATTAAAAAAAACAAAACATCGAGTCTCTATCTTAATATTTAGTTTATCAAATCTAGATCCAAGATAAATAAATGGTCTCAAAAACTGTATCCTGAGATACTATAGTAGAGTTTGTCAACAACTTTGTAGTTTTGAGGCATATTACAAGCATATTGAGAACACGAGCATACAAAAAATAGTTTAAAAAATATATTTGTATATACATGAGTCTTATATGAATAGAAAAGTGACAAAATGAAGAATTTTAATAATTTTTTTTTGTTTAGGGGATATTAGTACCACAATCAACAAGTAACTTTTGAAACTTGGCAATAATCACCTACAATGCGGTACAAAAAGCAAGTCTTTGGGCCACGAAATGTGTCACATTCTATTGTTAGTTAGTTATACCATAGCAATTATTACTTCGTTATGAAAATTTTATTTGGGGAGGTAAATAACTAGTTGTAAAACCTCGTTAACCAACTGTTTGAAAATTCGTGCAATCCAGAGGTTACGAGGATTTGGAGGATTTTAAATATTACAACTCTTTAAGAATTCAAAAACGAAAATCGAAGCACTAAAATGGAAATAAAACAACAAAATTCGAAAATTAATTCCATTGCAATATCCAGGCCATGAAGTTAAATAATTAATCATCAAAAAACGAAATAAATAATCACATCTCTATATGATTCAAAAGTAAATTTAAAGCGTCCATTTTCAATAATTTAATTGAAATGATGAAAACACTACGGTATATCAAGATCTACACAATTAACGTTGCTTTTGAAGCTACTAAATAACTTTGAAACACTTGTACATTATCTTCATGTGTTGTTGAGAAAACAATGTAATTATCTACAATTTAAAAAATTGTATAAGAGATACTGAAATAAAACTATATAGGAAAATTATATTTAAAAAATAAATAAAATGCCACAAACATAAAAACTTGTAAATAAACAGCCAAACCTTTCTCAACTAAAATAAATTTAATCTAGAAAAATGCCAAGCAAATAATTCAATTGAAATTCACATTAAATAAAATTTATACAAAATTATTATTAATATAAATTAATTATAATATTATTATTATTATTATTTTTATTATTATTATTATTATGGGAGAGTCTCACGGGAACCAAATCCTAAATGATCCAAATCTCACGGGATCCAAATGTGCTTATTTAAAAATAATATTTTAATTGTGAATTTATTCTGTCTCACGGGAACTAAATCCTAAATGATACAATTCTCAGGGGATCCAAATTTTAGTTTGGATCCCATGAGATTTGGATCAAATGGGATTTGGATCCCATGGGACAAATATATTTTATTTATTTGGATCCCATGACACAAATTTATTCTATTTATTTGGATCCCATGAGACAATTATATTCGATTTATTTGGATCCCATGAGACAAATAATATATTCTATTTATTAATAATTAGCTGGAAAATACGATTTTATTATCGTCTCACGGGAACTAAATTCATGGTCATTGCAGTTAGCTCCACCCTCAACAATGTGTATAAACTATTGTCTTCATGAAAATTCACCAGATCTGTTGGCAGAAAAAATATTGCAAATCCGGTTACCAGCGCGAAATTTGGCATGAGGTAGATATAATAATACAGAATTAAAAATAAGCCGGGAGGAATATACATGCTTCACTCTTAAAATCCCTAAATCATCCCTAAAATTGAAATAATTCCCTAGCTCAAAATCAAATTATTATTATCATTCAAATTACTAATTAAAATTGTGTATAGATGTGGATTCACCCAATCAACCCATTTATTATCTCCTCAACTACATTTTTCAACTCCCCCCCCTATAATAGTTTATATTATTACTTCCTTGATTTTCAGCACTCGCTAGTGAGGCACCTTGAGCAATCAATATGAAATTTGGCACGAAGTTACATTTAAATCTGAAAAATATAATCCGCCGGGGGGAAAAGCAATATTTTACCCCTATTGTTCCTACCATCCTTAACATTAGGTTTGGTTTTATTTGATACAAATTGAATAGGTATTTCAAAGCTTTTTTAAAATTATGTGTCAGTATATTCAAGACAAGTCCAATTAACAAAACTTTTCATTCAAAGCCCAAATTTGTCCACCCCACCCCTAATAAATTTTTTTTAGTGACAAACACTGTAAAGTAAGTTACCAGCATGTACTTTGGCATGGTGGCAGATAACATTGTAAGAATTAATACTCGTTGTGAGGCAAACGATATACCACCCCTATCTGCCTTCCATCCATTACATTTGGGGAAAGGGTATTACAGGTGGTATTCTAAACATTATTGAGTATTGATATTATTCAAAAAAATTACCTTTTTAACTTTTTTCGGTCCAATCAACCAAATTTTCCCTTCCACAAACACGTTTTACCCAAACCCCCAAAACCCAAATAGTAAATTTTCCTGACTATAGCACTCTAAGACATTTTTGAAATTATATCACTCGATATGGAACATAATTCGTTACTAAAATTTGTAATAATAATAAGACTTTTTAATTGTTCATTGACGTCGACAATCCTGACTAAAAACATCTACCGAAAAAAATTTTTAAAAAACTTTTCGTCTCTCGTCAGCATGTTTAGGATTAAAACAATGGTTTTGATTTACGACGATTCCCAATCTAGGTACTCCAACACTAACAGGGCACCGCAGTCAAGTAGCGGTGCGCTAGTACACTCAGGCACCTTATATTGCTACCAGAGGTGGAGCGTTTTAGGTATAACTTAAACTAAACAATTAAAAAATATACAATTTAATACAATACAAAAAAGTTACCTATACAAATCATTAAATACATGAACAAGTAGGGCCAACTATAAAATCATCCAGCCATCATGGAATGTGAAATAAAATTTGAAAACTACCACAAACCCGGGGGGTAATTAGGTACAGGGACAACACAAGCCAATTTTAATTTGGGTACGAACTTTCTTCGTAGTTAAAAAAAAGGAGGTTGTAACACGCTCAAAATCAGTGTGGTTCAATATGTCGTCTAGTGACTAATTCTTTCGGTATTTTGTAACAACGATTTTTACCAAAAACGTTGGCACTAAAGGTTCAAAACCTCACATGAACGTGAAGTAATTTTTATATACAAAATTTTAAAGATAAATTTAAAAGGGTTAAGTTTAAGTTGTCGAAATTGAAATTCTTATATAAGCCTATTTAAGTTTTTTCAGGGTTTACAATTTGGTTTATTGTTTCTTTTGCTCGGCCTGTTTGGTAACAAAATTTCATATTACACAACCCTTGTGAAACCAATAAAGTAACTCTAGTCCTCTAGCTGGGGCGACAATTAGGGTTCAAATTGCCACCAATTTTTTAAACTATGAATGAATTTTTAATTAATTAGCAATTCAATAAAGAAAACTAAACTTGTGATATCCCACATGTACAAAAAATTGAGAAAAAAATACATCCCCACAGCCTACAGCGTTAATCTTTTAACTTTTAAATAAACACTCCGAATTTGAGGACATTTCTATGTTGCTTGACAACTCAGATGTAAGGGAAACTCAGTGGGGACTATAATTAGAAAGGATTACTTGCCTTGTACCAGATTGAGAGACGGAGACCAGTACCAGTACTGTTGATGTTCACGAGAATTGCTACCATCTTTTTTTTTAAAACGACTTCAATGTGTAATCGTTTAAACCACTAACAAAACTACAACGGCACTGATCTCGGCTTACTACCACCATGCAAATCACCTTTACGTTTGCATATTCTGTTTGCAACTGACCATGCAATGCTATGATGATAACTGTAAAGCAACAGACGCAGTGGACGATATACCTGAACAACACGATCATGGCTGGTCGGTAACACCAGATTGTCTTCTCTACACGTGCCCCGAAGGCTACGTGCTCACAAATGATTTGATTGCTGGAAACGCAAACGATGGATCCGATGTTGAAGATGATCCTAGAGACATCGAAATTAAAACAGCAAGATACGTTGTTGAGAGTGAAGATATACGAAGATGGACTTGAATTCAAAAACAACAACAACACACAACAAAAAACACAAATTTCATACGAATATATAATCATTAAATTAAGGTTCTGTGAAAAAATCATTACAAAAAAATAATCGGATAAGTCAAATAATGTTTTAAAAAAATCGAAAAATCGTAAAAAATGCGATTTTCATGTAAAATTATTTTTCGATTTCGCTCAAATTCACAACAAATATTAATTCATGGAATAAAGGTACTGTGAAAAAAATCATTACAATCGTATAAAGCATGTAGGTGTTGGATGTCGAAGGATTTTTTTTAAAAAATCGAAAAAAATCTAAAAATTGGGATTTTCATGAGAAATAATTTTTCGATTGCGCTCAAAAACGTGGCGTTCTTAGTTCAAGATTTCGAAGGTCTCCAGAAAAATTTCATCGCAATTGGGAGTATCGGTTTAGCCGGGATCGTGTTAACAGACACACAAAAATAAAAAACAGAAAAAAAAGAAAAACATTCCGGATTTTTTTCTCCAGTGTAGTGAAGGGGAATTTCGCTTCGCTCATCAAAAAAAAGCGTAAAATTGCGATTTTCATGAGAAATAATTTTTCGATTCGCTCAAGTCTCACCGAGTATATTAATTTATAAAATTAAGGTTCTGTGAAAATCATTACATTCGGATAAAGCATGTTGGTGTTGCAGTCATTACGTTTATTACAAAAAACGAAACATGTTAAATTTCATATCTACAAAAATCGATGATCAGATTTTGGAAAGAGTCACCCGAAAGTCAAGGATTTAGATATCTCATGATCTTTCATTTCGAATCACCTTTCTAACATTATTCCAAAATCATCTAGATTGCTTGGTTTCTGAAGACGAAACTGCTCAAAAGAATTCTCCATAACCACCATGCGAAAGTTGTACCTCTCTCTTGTTAGGCCTCATTTAGATTATGCTAGCTCTATTTGGAACCCATATTTAAATCACCAAAATTTTAAATGTAGAACGGGTCCAACAGTGTTCATTGAACATCAATGTATAAAAAGTAACATTTTGTATCATAGAGTAGATTATGCACAACTTCGTAAAGATGCTAACCTTTTGACATAAGAAAACCGAAGGAACTGTTCTGACATGGTTTACCTTTACAAAATTTTAAGTAATTGGATGAGCGTAGCGAGCGAAGCGAGCGAAGCGAGATTTCATTTTACTACACTGGAGAAAAAAATCCGGAATGTTTTTTTTTTGTATTTTTATTGTGTCTGTTAACACGATCCGGCTAAACCGACTTTCCGATTGCGATGAAATTTAATGAAGGCCTTTGAAATCTCTGAACTTAGAACTGTCACGTTTTTGAGCGCAATCGGGAAATTTTTTCTCATAAAAAAACGCAATTTTGTGATTTTATCGATTTTTTAAAAATTTCTTCGACTAACAACACCTACATGCTTTATCCGACTGTAATGTTTTTTCACAGAACCTTAACTTTATGAATTTGATATTCGTGTGAAAAATTTTAGCGTTATCGAAAAATATTTGTCATGAAAATATAAATTTTAAGTTTTATTTTCTTTTTTAAAACAATTCTTTGACTTATAAAACCTACATGATTTATCCTATTGTGATGATTTTTTCACAGAACCTTAATTTCATGAATTAATATATTCGTGTTAAATTTGATTGAAATAGAATAATTATTTTTTATGAAAATTGCAATTTTACGATTTTTTTTTTTTAAAATTACGATTAATTTAAAAAAAAAAGTTAATTTTTATTTAATTAAATTTAATTTTAAAAAAATCTTCGACTTAGTAATGTTTTTTTTTACAGAACAACAGAAAATCCGCGTAACACATAGCAGCTCAATGCACCAATAACGCTCATCCAACAACGCGGCAAATAATTTTGATAGTTTCACATTTAAATAGATAATTTCAAATGTTTAATGAGTTAAATGTATTATTTTGTGTATATTGTATATTTTAATGTCTATAAGTATGTTTTCTATCAAATTAGGTTATGCTATGATTTGCACTTGTGGAGTTATTTTACTCTGTTGTAATATGCATCTTATAAAATAAAAAAACAAGTCAAAGAATGTTTTTAAAATCGAAAAAAATCGTAAAAATTGTGATTGTTATGAGAAATAATTTTCGATTGCACTCAAAAACGTGCAGTTCGAAGTCTAGAGATTTCGAAGGCCTCCATAAAATTTCATTGCAATTTGAGTATCGGTTTAGCCGAAATCGTTTAACTGATCTCCCCCCAAGTCTTACGCCGCTGGTTGCCACTCGAACGCCGAAGTTTAAACCCCGGGGGTGGGTCAGGGCCCAGGAGGAGAGTGCGTGAACGCTCTGCCCTGAAATACACGTATATAGTGGCCTCAACGAAAGCAAGCAAATACTCGAAATTGTTTTCCCAGAAAAATAACAACTTTGTCTACTCTATTCATTCACGGTAGCTCGGCGTGGATTTTGCACACAGAAGATCTCTGTGATCTAGCACATATATTTTGCTTGCGTTTGGGAAGAGATATTTCTATTTCATACACAAAGGCGACATTCCATTTTCCGCGCATTTAATAACCCCCACCACTACAAAGCAGCTACTAGCAAGCAAGCAAACTACTACTAGTAGTAGTAGTAGTAGCAGTAGGAGTAGTAGGAGTAGTAGCACATAGTATACCGCTGGCTAGAGCAGATGGAGAGTTCGAGAGCTAGTGCAATGGCTTCGTTCTCCTCGAGGCCTGCTTGGCAGTCTGGGCTGGGTTAGTGGAGGAACCTTTAACAGTCAAGGTGACACCGTGCTTTCGGATGGGACGTAAAGCCGTTGGTTAATTGGGTAGTTTTCGAAAGGAGAGGCTACGCGCCGGTACCGGGTTTCTCCCCTCCCTTCTAAGATTCATCCATCATCCTCATCTATCACCATCTCATCGTCGCAAATAGCCTTACAGCATTCATATGAGACGTCAAGCAAAACTTATCAATCAATCTATCAAAATACACATCAGCAAAAAAAAAGACAATTCTGGTTTGTCCCGGAAATGTGATAAATCGCTTTGTATTTCAGGTATTTGAGGTACACAAAAATCCAAAACATGTAAAAACATCCTAACAAAAAATACAGTTCTATAGGTATGGATTTCTCATTTCGTCAGTTTGACCATTTGATCACCAATTGCGCAATTAGAAGAAGCCTACATTATTTCTACTTATATTTCCTCATATTTATTCATAAATCTAATCTCAATGGAAAGCTAATCGTGTTGGCGAAGTGAAAAAACACGCCATTTCTGTGAAAATGCTTACGCTAACAAATCAGGCGTGCGTTGCTTCGGACGTGTGGGAACCAAGTTGAAAGAAGATGAACTATGCCGGTATACTGCTATGGGCGTTACCTTTGAAACCGACCTATTCTACTGGTCAAATTTTAAGCCAATTAGATGAGACAAATATATTCTATTTATCAATAATTATTGGGAAAATACGATTTTATTATCGTCTCATAGGAACTAAATTCTCATGGGAACTAAATATTTGTTGTTTAATTAAAATATAACAGATTTAATCGCGTCTGCTCGATTTGGACCCCATGAGAATTTAGTTCCCATGAGACGATAATATTATGATATACTAGGAAAACGCTAAAGTCCCGCCGCGTTGATGGATGAGCTTTTTAAAGTTTTTAGTTTGCGTGGGATATCTTTACTTTTGCAAGTGCTTTGTTTGCTACCTACGCATTGTAAGTGATTGTTGTCAAATTTATTTTGTTACCTGTCAATTGGTATTATTTACCCTAAAAACTTTTATTAAAAGCTTTATTTCTATGGATTCTGGCTTACTTTTTCATCTTTTTCTTTTAAAAGGTACTACATCACCATAACCTTAATGTCCATGTATAATATGAACGTTGAAGGCCCACCCGTTTGGTCAGAATTGGCCCAAATGGCACGAAAATATCGCACTAAAAGTCAAAAAACTTATTAAAAGCTTTATTTCTATAGATTCTGACTAACTTTTCCAACTGTTTCTTTCAAAAAGCAATACATCACCATTACCCTTTAAAGTCCCTGTGGAAATATGAACGTTGTAGCCTCACCCGTTTGGTCAGAATTGACCCAAATGGCACGAAAAAATCGCACAAAAAGTCAAAAAACTTATATTAAAAGCTTATTTCTATAGATTCTGGCTAACTTTTTCAACTTTTTCTTTCAAAAAAGCAATACATCACCATTACCTTAATGTCCATGTGAAATATGAACGTTGTAGCCTTACCGTTTGGTCAGAATCGGCCCAAATGTCTCGAAAATATCGCACTAAAAATCGAAAAAAATCGTAAAAGTGCGATATTCATGAGAAATATTTCTTCGATTGTACCCAAAAACGTGGCACGTCTAAGTTCAGAGATTTCGAAGGTCCCCTTCAATTTTCATCAAGATCGCATATGCCGTTTGCCCGGAATCGTGCGAACAAACAGACAAAAAAACAAACAAAAAAACAAACAAACAAAAGAACAACCGAGTTAAATTTTTTGGGGGGTCAGTGAAATTGAAGTCTTCGCTTCGCTCATCCAATTAAATATTGATAATATATAAAATATATTTTTAAATTATTTGTTTAGTTCCCATAAGATTTGGTTCAATTGGGATTTGGATCATTTGGGATTTGGATCCCATGAAACAATCCCGTTTGATCCACAAGGGGAGAGTCTCACGAGATCCAAATCCTAAATGATCCAAATCTCACGGGATCCAAATAAGCTTGTTTTAAAATTATATTTTAATTATTAATTTTTCTGTCTCGCGGGAACTAAATCCTAAATGAAACAATTCTCACGGGATCCAAATTATCGTTTGGATCCCATGAGATTTGGATCAAATGGGATTTGGATCCCATGAGACAAATATATTCTATTTATTTGGATCCCATGAGACAATTAAATTCGATTTATTTGGATCCCATGAGACAAATATATTCTATTTATTAATAATTAGCTAGAAAATACGATATTATTATCGTCTCATGGGAACTAAATTCACGGTCATTGCAGTTGGCTCCACCCTCTACCTTAGCGCGCCTTATGTGTATACACTATTGTCTACGTGAAAATTCACCAGATCTCTTGGCGGAAAAATATTGCAAATTCCGTTACCAGTGCGAAATTTGGCATGGAGGTAGATATAATAATATCAGAATTAAAAATAAGCCGGGAGTCATATACATGCTTCACTCTTAACATCCCCTAAATCACCCCCTAAAATTGAAATAATTCATAGCTCGAACCCGAAATATTATTTTGATTCAAATTATTAATTCAAATTATGTATTGATGTGTTTTCATCCAATCGACCCATATCTCCCCAACTACATTTATTCAACCCCCACCCCTATAATAGTGTATATTATTATTACCTTGATATCCAGCACTCGCCCGTGAGGCACCTTGAACTATCAACATGAAATTTGGCACGAAGGTTCATTGCTCTATTGTCTAATGTTCTCAGGAATGTGAATTCTGTATTAGATAAATAAAGAATAATAATAATAATAATCTGAAAAATATAATCCGCCGGGAGACAAGCGATATTTCACATTCACACCTTATGTTCCTACCATCCTTAACATTGAAAACTGTCAGGTTTTATTAGCTGAGCGAAGCGAAGATTCCATTTCACTACACTGGAGAAAAAAATCCGGAATGTTTTTTCTTTTTTTTTTTTTTTTTGTCTGTCTGTTAACACTATTCCGGCTAAACCGATACTCGAATGGCGATGAAATTTTCTGGAGGCCTTTGAAATCTTTAAACTTAGAACTGCCACTTTTTTGTAGCGCAATCAAAAAATTATTTCTCGTGAAAATCGCAATTTTATAATTTTTTTCGATTTTTGAAAACTAATCCTGTCAAATAAGAATTTTTGGAGGAAAAAATTGCGATGTCGCTGAATTTTTGCAGAGACCTTCCTTAAAGGATACTTATCAACATACTAAAACTCCCCTACAATCAGACTGGAGCTTCGGCCGCCATATTGGAAAATGGCGGCCAAAAAGTGTTTGTTATCGAATATCTCCAAATTTGTTTGAGATAGACAAAATATTTCAATAGAAAAAATATTCCCCATTTAATTCCCTACAAAACAGGTGTCTTCTATAGTTTTGGTAGGGGCAAAGGTTACGTCACAAAATCGTGGTTTATATGTTGCTCATTGGAATACCAGCTTATTTCCAAATTTTTACGCCCAGCATCAAACAATGCCCGGTAACTCCGTAATAAATCGATTTAAATACAAAAGGACTTTTGTGCGGGGTTGATGAAAGCTTCCATTAGTATTTAAAAAAATCCGGTCTGCGAAATCGAATTTTGCATTTACCCGGAATTTGGGTTTTACCATTGTTGGCATTTCCTCAAAAATGCCCTTTTTGACTGTCCATTATTAAGCACTAAATAGCATTGGGGGAAAAATTCTTTCTACGCACATTGAAATGACTTGAAATGATCCGATTACAACCAAAGTTTAAATCCAATATGACTGCTAATTCCTAATATTCACAATATGAATACTGTTTTCGTGCTGTTTTTACACTCTTTTTGTTACACAATTCACTTTGATGTTGTGGATATTAGGAATTAGCAGCCATATTGGATTTAAACTTTGGTTGTAATCGGATCATTATTTGAGTCATTTCAATGTGCGTAGAAAGAATTTTTCCTACAATGCTTTTTAGTGCTTAATAATGGACGGTCAAAAATGGCATTTTTGAGGAAATGCCAACAAGGGAAAAAACCCAAATTTCGGGTAAATGCAAAATTCGATTTCGCACACCTGATTTTTTTAAATACTAATGAAAGCTTTCACGAACCCCGTACAAAAGTCCCTTTTGTATTTAAATCGATTTATTACGGATTTACCGGGCATTGTTTGATGCTGGGCGTGCAAATTTGGAAATAAGCTGGTACTCCAATGAGCAACACATAAACCACGATTTTGTGACGTAACCTTTGCCCCTACCAAAACTATAGAAGACACCGGGTTTGTAGGGAATTAAATAGGGAATATTTTTGCCATTGAGATATTTTGTCTATCTCAAACCAATTTGGAGATATTCGATAACAAACACCTTTGGGCCGCCATTTTCCAATATGGCGGCCGAAGCTCCAGTCCGATTGTAGGGGAGTTTTAGTATGTTGATAAGTATTATATAAGGAAGGTCTCTGCAAAAATTCAGCAACATCGCAATTTTTTCCTCCAAACGTCAATATACGATCTTATTTGACAGGATTAAACTTTCTTCGACTTATAACACCTTCATGCTTTATTCGATTGTGATGAGATTTTTACAGAACCTAAATTTTATGAATTCATATATTCGTGTAAAATTTGAGCGCAATCGAAAAATTATTTCTTATGAAAGTCGCAATTTTACGTTTTTTTTAAAATTTTAAAACATTTCTTCGACTTATAACACTTACATGCTTTATCCGATTGTAATTGAGCGAGCGTCTCCACTTGACTCTTAAGGCTGGAATGTCTGTTTTTTTCTCTCTCTGTTACTGCTTCGGTACAGGTCGCACTGTTTCTCTGATAGACCTGAAATTTGGCACACATGTACATACACCCTTTGCGGGTTTCTTTATAGTTTTTGAACAAAATCCGATCGTTGGTTATAAAAAATAAAAATTAAATTTAAAAAATAAATGTTCCTCTCGTTATGAAATTTTGCAGGGTCAATAAGTACACTATTCTCTCCTATTTTACAAATTTTTAGCTTAAAGGGGCTAAAAACCCCAAAAAATATTTTTAACCACGTGATCTATAGCACAATACTACACTTAAATGACCGCTTAAAAAATTATATCTTGTAACTGTGATTTAACACGATTTTTTTTAATTTTTTTGATCCAGAAATTGGCGAAAATTGGTGTTTTGGAAAATTTCCTAAATCGGCTTTAACCTGCCTCTTTTTTGGTCCACATAGATACTAGAGCATAGTACCAATCTAAAATGCCCCTTTATAACATCGTGTCTTGAAACTGTCCCCAAAAATATACCCTTAACAACGAAAAAATATGCATTCCAAATCCACCCCCCATCTTGGTAATCAGCATATTTTGACCGAACTACTTGCCCCAAATCACAAAACAAAATATAGAGAATTTACAGAAAAGGCTGTCGAGTACGTCAATAGTGGCCAGTATTTTTTTGGATCAAAATCCTCCAAGGTCACGGGGCATAAGATCGTCCCCATGTTATTTCTTATGGGAGATTTTTGCCAATGGGACCTGGCTCGAAAAATGTCATGTTTGACAATTTTTTGGGTGGTCATGGTGGCCCCAATAATTTTTCTGTTTATTACTAAATTCATTTCTAGTTAGCCTGAATGAAATATATTTTTTGAGTTTAGTGGTTGAATACCCCTTTAATCGGTCAAAACCTTAAATACTTTTGGTATGTAACATTATGGGAATGTCATACTCGGGTCGTGTTGCACGTACCGGTGCTCGCTTAACAACGCGACGGGCGACGGAGCTTGAGCGTTTTCCTAGTTATTTTTTTACAGAACCTTAATGTTATGAATTACTATATTGGTGTGAAATTTGAGCGCAATCGAAAAATAATTTCTCATTAAAATCGCATTTATTTTAAAATATTTCTTTGGCTTATAACTCCTACATGCTTTATCCTCTGGTAATGATTTTTTTACAGAACCTTTATTTTATGAATTTATATATTGGTGTGAAATTTTAGCGCAAGTGAATATGAATTTCTCATGAAAAAAGCAATTTTACGCTTTTTTCGTTTAAAAAAAATTACGCTTATCCTACAACGCGCCTGAAAAAGCGATTGTGAAGCTTCCTAGTTTTATAGTAAGTAAGTACTAGTAAGTTAGTATTTTTTATTCATTGGATTTTGACATTTGTCATCGATTTGTCGACCCGTACCTTTATTATTTGTCGACAACCCACAACTTTGACATGATTCGGACATTTTGAATAGGTATTACAAATGTTAATTAAAATTAATGGGGTCAATCTGTTACAGTCCAATCAACAAAATTTAAATTTCCAAGCCCGGATTTTTCCACCGACACCCCTTATACTAATAGTGACAAACACTGTAAAGTAAGTTACAAGCATGAAATTTGGCATTGGATTTGACGTAAAGCCGTTGGTACATTTGGTAATTTTCGAAAGAACAGGCTACGTGCCGGTACCGGGCTTCTCCACTCCCTACTAAGATTCATTCTTCATCCTCATCTTTCACCACTCAACGTCGCGAATAGCCTTAGAGCATTCATAAGAGACATTAAGCAATACATATCAATCTATCAAACTAGGAAACGCTCAGTTGGACGCGTTGATAAGCGAGCACATTGCACATTTTTTTAATTTTAAAATTTGCGCTGTCCACGGGGCCAAGTTTCCAATATTATTTATTATTGCCAAGGTATTTGGGTAAACTCGTGGGTAAACCTTTACTTTGTGGATAAAATCCACCGCCGTCTAGAGGACCTTGACATCATTTCTTTGGGAAAACTATTTTAACTCTTTAATAACAAATAATACACTGCTTCCTCGATAGTATTTTGATTACTTCTAGGTGGCAGTGCATAGTGGCCAGCAAACTCGTGCGACTTTTCGTTACCATGGTAACGTTACTTTTACTTAAATGAAATTTGCATCAACACTACTTATCGGATAAAAATAAAATTAACATATTGGTGACCGGACGGACATTCTAAATGATTTGGCCACCTCAGATTTTGTCACCGTTTAGTTTTAAAAAAAAAACATTGATTAACTTTAACGTTACTTTGTAACTTTTTGAACGATTTTGCCACAAAACTATTGGCATTCAATCCAGATAGAAGCTTGCGGATGGTTCAAATTTCAACTCGATCCTAGTCTCCGTTCGAACGTTATGGCGAGACATACAAACTCGTTGCCATGGTAACGTTACTTTTGTTTAAATGTAATTTCCATCAACACTACTTATCGGATCAAAATAAAATTAACATATTCGTGACCGGACGGACATTCTTAATGATTTGGCCACCTCAGATTTTGTCGCCGTTTACTTTAAAAAAAAAACTTTCGATTAACTTTAATGTAACTTTTTAACTTTTTGAACGATTTTGCCACAAAACTAATGGCATTCAATCGAGAACGAAGCTTGCGGATGGTCAAAATTTCAACTCGATCCGAGCCTCCGTTCGAACATTATGGCGAGACATACAAACAAACAACAACAAAAAACAGTGACTATTTTTTCCGGCAGAGTCAAATGGAAACACTCGCTTCGCTCGCTTGATTACACATCTAAAAAAAAACCCATCTAAAACAATAAAATTCTGGTTTGTCCCGGAAATGTGATATATCGCTAGTATTGCAGGTATTGGAGGTACACAAAATCCAAAATATGCACTTCTTATTTCGTCAGTTGGACCACCAATTAGAAGTACATTATTATTTTTTTTTTCTCATATGTTTTCATTAATTTCATCCCAATGAAAATCTATCGTGTAAGCAAAGTGAAAAATACGCACGCAAACTAATCAGGCGTGCGTTGCTTCGGACGTGTGGGAACCAAGGTGATAGCAGATGTAGTATACCGGTATAGCTGCTGCTATGGGCGTTCCCTTTGAAACCGAGCTATTCTACTGGTCAAATTTTCAGCGTATTAGATGAGACAAATATATTCTATTTATTCATAATTATTTGGAAAATACGATTTTATTATCGTCTCATAGGAACTAAATTCTCACGGGAACTAAATATTTGTTATTTAATCAAAATATTACAGATATATTCGCGTCTGCTCGATTTGGAGCCCATGAGAATTTAGTTCCCATGAGACGATAATATTATGATATAATAAAATATTAAAACCATACATAATATATTTAAAAATTATTTATTTAGTTCCCATGAGATTTGGATCAATTGGGATTTGGATCATTTGGGATTTGGATCCCATGAAACCATCCCTTATAATAATAATAATAATAATAATAATAATAATAATAATAATAATAATAATAATAATAATTGGATGAGCGTAGCGAGCGTAGCGAGCGAAGCGAAGATTCCATTTCACTACACTGGAGAAAAAAAATCCGGAATGTTTTTTTTTTTTTTTTTTTTTTTCTGTATTTTTGTGTGTTTGTTAACACGATTCCGGCTAAACCGATACTCCGATTGCAATGAAATTTTATGGAGACCTTCGAAATCTCTGAACTTAGAACTGCCACGTTTTTGAGCGCAATCGGGAAATTTTTTCTCATAAAAAACGCTATTTTACGATTTTTTTCGATTTTTTTAAAATTTCTTCGACGTATAACACCTACATGCTTTATCCGATTGTAATGATTTTTTCACAGAACCTTAATTTTATGAATTTAAATATTCGTGTGAAATTTTAGCGTAATCGAAAAATTATTTCTCATGAAAATCTAAATTTTACGGGTTTTTTCTTTTCTAAAACAATTCCTCGACTTATAACACCTACATGCTTTATCTTATTGTAATGATTTTTTCATAGAACCTTAATTTCATGAATTAATATATTCGTGTAAAATTTGAGCGCAATCGAATAATTATTTCTTATACAAATTGCAATTTACGATTTTTTTCTTTTTAAAAAATTACGATTAATTAAAAAAATTAAGTTAATTTTTTATTTTGTTTATTTAATAATAAAAATTAAGTTATTTTTTATTTAATGTAATTTAATTAAAAAAAATCTTCGACTAAGTAATGATTTTTTCACAGAACAACAGAAAATCCGCGTAACTCATGGCATCTCAATGCACCATATACGCTCATCCAACAACGCGGCGGGACTTAAGCGTTTTCCTAGTAATAATAATAATAATAATAAAAAAAATAATAATAATAGCAAAAATAATAATAATAATAATAAATCAAACACACCATTAACTCATCTAGTCAATTGTCATAAACACAGGCGGCGCAATATGACCTAACCGGTTGAAGCGCCCTAGTTTCTCACGTCGTCGTCGACCTGCCAAACTTTGTTTATTCCTTGAAGATTTTTATTCGCATTTTGTACCACAGCTGGAAGTGTTGTTGTCCGTGTTGGAATTATCCATTTCAATCTTGCACCTCACTAAATAATACCAATTTGATGAAGGTAATTTTTTAACACGAGTCACACGAGTCTCGACAGTCGACTGATAAGGCTCTTTGGTCTTTGGCTCTTTGGTCTTGTAGTTAGCGTCTCAGCTCCCAATGCAAAAGGTCCAGGGTGCGATTCCCGCTAAACGTAGAAGTTTTATGGGCCCGGGGTAGAATTGGCCCAGAGCATGGCTCTGCTAATCGTAAAAGGCGATTCAAGAGAAAAAGTCCACCTCGCAAACATCAGCTAGAAAGAGCGGAATATCTTACTCCCCGAAACTAGAGGCGAGCTCTGGCAATCGTCGTCGGGGACCTTGCCCCCTTCCCTTGACGACCCCCCGGCGACGATGACAATGACACAACGAACGATGACAAAGACGATGACGACCGCGACGTGAGAAACCCCCCTTCCTCCCCTTACCCGTGGCTGGTTCTGACCAACATGGGCCCCTCCTCCCCTCCCCCCCTTAGGCTAGAGTGGTGCATTATGACCTAACGGTTGACGCGTCCTTAATCCAAATAAACCAATCCCCGAAACTAGAGGCGAGCTCTGGCAATCGTCGTCGGGGACCCGTGCCCCCTTCCCTTGACGACCCCCCGGCGACGATGACAATGACACAACGAACGATGACAAAGACGATGACGACCGCGACGTGAGAAACCCCCCTTCTTCGCCTTATCCGTGGCTCTGACCAGCATGGGCTCTCCTCCCCACCCCCCTTAGGCTAGAGTGGTGCATTATGACCTAACGGTTGACGCGTCCTTAATCCAAATAAACAAAAAAAAAATCTTAACCAGAGAAAAGGTTATTCCCATATGTGACACATGTGATGCACCTTTAACCGTACATCATATGCTAGCAGAATGTACCAAATATGATGCCTTGCGCATGCAATTTGATCTCTCCCAATCATATGAAGAACTTCTATCATATGATAACGGCGACAAACTTTCTAAATTTCTCATCCATAGTAATTTATTTAACAAAATTTAATTCACATCATACACATTTATTTATTTTCTTTCTTTTCATTCACATACATAACTTTTATTTTGCTTTCATCATCATCATTTTATTTTGTTATTTATACACTTATAGAAAACAATCTAATCATCAAACATACCTGCATTAACTCTTTTCATTTACTTTCATTCACAGGCGGCGCAATAGATAGATAGATAGATATTTTTATTCACTTAGACTAGTACAGTGTACAAGTATAACTCTTTGCAAAGAAAGTGAATAGTCTATAATTAATAATTAATAATAAAAGTGATAGTAATTATAATGATATACACAGTGTTAGAAGAAAGAATAGTTGGATATAAAGCATAATTGATAATTGATATGGATATTGATATTGATATGTATGATGATTGATAATATTGATATATAAATGATGATTCATTAATTGATTAATAATGATAAACACAGTGTTTATGTTAAAGTAGAGTAGATGCAAAACAATAGCATGCGCTACTATAGATTAAGAACTCATATATAATAAAGAAAAGTTGGATATAAAGCAATTTTTGATGTGATATTGTGATAATAATTGCTGATGGCACAGAAAACAGCAATGATGTACAGGAGAATGTGTCTAGTATATATATGATGATTGATTGATTGATTAGTGTTTATGGTAAAGTAGAGTAGATGCAAAATATGCCCTACTTGATTAAGAATTCATATAGAATAAAGAAAAATTTGATATAAAGCAATAATTGATATGATATTGTGATAATAATTGCTGATGGCACAGAAAACAGCAATGATGTACAGGAGAAAGTGTCTAGTATATATATGATGATTGATTGATTGATTAGTGTTTATGGTAAAGTAGAGTAGATGCAAAATATGCCCTACTTGATTAAGAATTCATATAGAATAAAGAAAAGTTGGATATAAAGCAATATTGATGTGATATTGTGATGAGAATTGCTGATGGCACAGAAAACAGCAATTGGAGGATGTACAGCAGAATGTGTCTTATATACCTGCACAATCCAAGGAAGCGTGTAAGCACATATATATTATATATAGAAGTTTGTTACATCATTTCGGCTAAGGGAACATTTGAAAATTTTAAATTACAGTGCTTGTTTGTGGTTATACTCTTGATAACTAACCGGTTGAAGCGCCCTAGTTTCTCACGTCGTCGTTGGAACAATTTTCTTGCTGTGTATAATTCTAACAAAATTACGTGGGACCTATTATCCACTTTTTCGATTGCGCGTGGCTTTTTGAGAGATATTACAAAAAAAAGGTAATCTCGCGTGGTTTTAATATTGGCGACTAACGACTCACTCTGACAAGCATGGGACTTTCCTCCTCTTATATTTAAGGCTAGAGTGGCGTGCATTATGACCTTATGGTTGACGCGTCCTTAATCTATAAAACCGTTTAAAAAAACTTAAACCTAAAATTGAAATAAACCATAAAGGTTTTGTTATTGGCATTATTTTTATATTATTTAATTTAATTTAATAATTTAAAATATAAAAAATATGCGAATTCAATTTAGTAACATACACTATCACAGGCGGCGCTTTATGACCTACACGGTTGACGCACACAAGTTTCTCTCGTCGATGTAAGTTGTTCGCCGGTATTTCTGCCCGCGGTCGAATCACGTTCGCATCTTATTCCCCACGGCGAATTGTCTCCGCCAATCGATGAAGATGTTCCTCTCAGTTTAATGTCGCCTCTTTGTAACCGAGCCCTCGAGAGTGCGGCTTCACACTTTCGACTCTTTTAACCTGATTTAATTTATGTATGGGTATCGGATCGTCTCACTCTCACACAACAGGTGTCAATCTCACGTCTTGGCGTCGGTGGCGGGGTAAGATGGCAGTGTGCCCAGGATCACACCGTCACCGACGAACAAACACACGGTGTTGACCTAGGCGCTGTTACGATAATACATAAGTGGAGATGATTGGTGATGAAGCGGTCAACGCGTAAGGCTTCTTAGCTTTCCTTGCACACCTCCACCGTCTGGGCCCGGGGTAGAAATTGGCCCAGAGCATGGCACTGCTTATATTCCCTCAGCTAGAGTGGCGCATTATGACCTAACGGTTGACGCACCCTTAATCCAAATAAACAAGACTCAAACTAGCAGCATGTCATGAGAAACGCTTGAAGAATGGTTCCATTGAATGCGAGCAAGCTCGAAAACTCGAAACTAATGCAATAATCGCTTCTTATATCATGTAAGTCGTAAGAAACCAAATGAATGCATTTAAAAATGCAGTGACATTTTTTTTAACCTTTTGCCATTGTTCACGAAGTATTTTGTCAGAGGGGGAGGGGGCCTTGGGTCTTCGCGCTACTCCAGTGTAGAGATGTAGATCACGTTTCCGGGACAAACCAGAATTTATTCAGTTTTTTTTTGTGGCTATCAGAATGTACCAAATATGATGCCTTGCTCACGCAATTTGATCTCCCCAAACATATGAAGAACTTCTGTCATATGATAACTGCGCCAAACTTTCTTAACTTTTAATACAAAGAAATCTATTTAACTTTATTTAATTCACATCATACACATTTCTTTAATTTCCCCTCCTGGGCCTGGAGTAGAATTGGCCCAGAGCATGGCTCTGCTAATCGTAAAAGACGATTCAAGAGAAAAAGTCCACCTCGCAAACATCAGCTAGAAAGAGCGGAATATCTTACTCCCCGAAACTAGAGGCGAGCTCTGGCAATCGTCGTCGGGGACCTTGCCCCCTTCCCTTGACGACCCCCCGGCGACGATGACAATGACACAACGAACGATGACAAAGACGATGACGACCGCGACGTGAGAAACCCCCCGTCCTCCCCTTACCCGTGGCTGGTTCTGACCAGCATGGGCCCTCCTCCCCCCCCCCCCCTTAGGCTAGAGTGGTGCATTATGACCTAACGGTTGACACGTCCTTAATCCAAATAAACCAAAAAGACACCACGAACGATGACGAAGACAATGACGGCCGCGACGTTTGAACCCCCTTTCGCTCCCCTTATACCCGTGGCTGGTTTTGATCAGCATGGGTCCCTAGGCTAGAGTGGTGCATTATGACCTAACGGTTGACGTGTCCATCCAAATAAACCCAACAAAATCTTTACTTTCATTCACATACATAAATTATGTTTTGCTATTACAATCACCATCATTTTATTTTGTTACACTTAGAAAACAATATAATTATCAAACACACCATTAACTCATTTCATCAACTTTCAATACAACAGGCGGCGCAATATGACCTAACCGGTTAAAACGTCCTAGTTTCTCACGTCGTCGTCGATGTCCACTACACTATCCAATTATATTTAGAAAAAACTAAACCTTAAGGGTTCTCCCCCGTCTGGGCCCGGGGTAGAATTGGTCCAGAGCATGGCTCTGCTAATCGTAAAAGGCGATTCAAGAGAAAAAGTCCACCTCGCAAACATCAGCTAGTAAGAAGGGTAGTATATTACTCCCCGAATCTAGAGGCGAGCTCTGGCAATCGTCGTCGGGGACCTTGCCCCCTTCCCTTGACGACTCCCCGGCGACGATGACAATGACACAACGAACGATGACAAAGACGGTGACGACCGCGACGTGAGAAACCCCCCTTCCTCCTCTTACCCGTGGCTGGTTCTGACCAGCATGGGCCCCTCCTCCCCCCCCCCCCCCTAGGCTAGAGTGGTGCATTATGACCTAACGGTTGACGCGTCCTTAATCCAAATAAACCAAAAAAAAACACGACGTGGGGAAACCACCAATCCCTGCCCTCCCTTTCCCTCTGCCCTTTGCCTGAGCCCGGCCTGATTTCGCCACAGACCACAGGCCCCTTCGACCCGTCCCCGGCCATGATCCCGCCCCGGCCTCTTGCCCCCGGCCACCTACTCCATGGTTCTGACCAGCACAAGCCTGTCCACCTCGCGTCTCCCTACGTCAACCCTTACGTTCCTCCCATTTGGAAAAAAATACAGTTATAAACTAACTAATAAACTACATTATCACAGGAGGCGCAATGTGACCTAACGGTTGACGCGCCCTTACAACTAATAAAATACAACTTTAATATCACCGGCGCCGCAATATGACCTACCCGGTTGAAGCGCCCCTAGTTTCTCTTCTTCTTTATTACTCTGTGCCTTTTTGCCTTTATCCCTTGACGACTTCACCGACGACAACGACGACGACGACAATGACGGTGTGTCAAAGTCCACCTCGCAAACATCAGCTAGAAAGAGCGGATCTTACTCCCCGAAACTAGAGGCGAGCTCTGGCAATCGTCGTCGGGGACCTTGCCCCCTTCCCTTGACGACCTCTCCGACGACGATGACAATGACACAACGTACAATGACAAAGACGATGACGACAGCGACGTGAGAAAACCCCCCTTCCTCCCCTTACCCGTGGCTGGTTCTGACCAGCATGGGCCTCCCCCCCCTAGGTTAGAGTGGTGCATTATGACCTAACGGTTGACCGTTGACGCGTCCTTAATCCAAATAAACAAAAATGAGACGTGAGAACCACCCTTTCCTTCCCCTTCCCATGGCTTGTATTGACCAGCTTGGGCCCTTCCTCCCCATATCTTGTAGGATAGAGTGGCGCCTTATAACGGTTGACGCGTCCTTAATCAAGTTTTTCATGTCGTCGTTTATCTTTAGCGTTACAGTACTGTTAGTCTGTTCGTCTGCAAAAAAAAGGGCCTAGCTAAAAAACTGTTACAAGATAAATGGAGTTAAAAGTAAAATTGTATATGTGAATCTTTGTAAGATACATAAAAATATAAGAAATGAGAATGTCCAAAGGTAAGAAAATGGTAGTAATATTGCCATCTATTAAAAAATGTGCCCCGTCCGGACCCGGGGTAGAATTTGGCCTGAAGCATAGCTCTGCTAATCGTACAAGGCGAATCAAGAGAAAAAGTCCCCCTCGCAAACATCAGCTAGTAGGACGGGGAGTATTTCACTCCCTGAAACTAGAGGGGACCTTTGGCTATCGTCGTCGGGGACACCTCCCCCTTTTCTTGACGACATCCTCGACGACGATGACAGTGACACATCGAACGATGACAAAGACGATGACCGCGACGTGAGAAACCCCCCTTCCCCTCCTTACCCGTGGCTGGTTCTGACCATGGGGCCCTTCCTCTCCGTATCCCCTAAAGTAGAGTGGTGCAAAATAACGGTTGACGCGTCCTTAACCAAATTAACCAAAAAATCCCCTTTGACAACGACGATGAGTCGCAGCCTTAATCTTAATGAATCCAAAATCTTTGATTAGAACACGGTAAAAAGTCATGTCTTTCTGGCCGGAGGTTTCTCACGTCATTTTTTTGTAGGATGCCCGCTGTAGGGTATACACATAAGATTAAACCGGTGTGACCGGAGGTGACTAACTATAAGCATATTGCAGATAGGACAATTGTGAAGGGATGTCCGAGGGCTGTTTAAGAGGACTCAATCCCTTGCATTCGCATTAACGACTGAGAAAAACCTCGGAAAAAACCTTCAGTCAGGATTGCCGGTCTCGACGGGATTCGAATCCGGGACCTCCCGAATCAGAGTCGCGCGCTTAGCGGCCGAGCCAACATTGTTTTTAGCAGCTTTAGATAGGCTGTAGGACAGAATGTTCTGGATTGATTATAGTATTAAAAAACAAATTCCTAGTTGAAATTACATTACACACATTTCCTTTATTTATGTATTTCCATTTAAATAAATAACTTACCATTTTCTTTTGCTATAACAATATCAAAATCATTTTCTTTCCTTTTATAAACCTAGAAAACACTGCCCCCTTCCCTTGACGACCTTCCGGCGACGATGACAATGACACAACGTACAATGACAAAGACGATGACGACAGCGACGTGAGAAACCCCCCTTTCCTCCCCTTACCCGTGGCTGGTTCTGACCAGCATGGGCACCTCCTCCCCCAGCCCCACCTAGGTTAGAGTGGTGCATTATGACCTAACGGTTGTCGCGTCCTAAAACCTAATAAACCAAAAACCAATCTCGGTTAGTGTGTGCGTTGTTTCTTGCGCAATGCTGTTACCCCCCCCCCCTCTTTTTTTTTTTTTAACATAATATGTAAATTTAAACAATTGCTATCGAGGTTCAAAAATCACACATTTTTTGGTACTTGTAGGTTTAGGCCTAAATAGAATAGGAGTTTGCTAATTTTGTTAGTAGTTTTAAGTTAACTGGTCACGGATGTTCTGTTTAAAATTTCAGCTCAATCTGTTTGGTCGTTCTGCCGTATATGGCACCGGCCAAACATTGTCACAACGAGTCCCGATCGACTTCCCGTTGTAGATTTCGTTAAAAGCTGCGCTCACTCGTCTAATCAACAAACTTTTTCCCCAACGGTGTGTAACTTCCCTAATGCTGGAATTAATACCACATATGTCAGCACTGGATATCTGTCCATGTTTATCACCATTGCCATAATACCACCCCTCCCCCAACCACCCACCCACCCACCACCCGATTGTTACAAAAACACACATCCCCCATGATAATTTTAAATGTATCGGTTAGATTATCTCCGGCACTCTTGAAATGGGCTATGTTCAACTATTTGCGATTAGCTTATCAAAGAGTGACGATAACAGAGCCTATTGGCGATATCGATTGGGGTACACGTAATGAAATGAATGTAGTATTTGGAGAAGTGGATCTGGGCCCGGGGTAGAATTGGCCCAGAGCATGGCTCTGCTAATCGTAAAAGGCGATTCAAGAGAAAAAGTCCACCTCGCAAACATCAGCTAGAAAGGGAGCGTTATATATTACTCTCCGAAACTAGAGGCGAGCTTGGCAATCGGTCGTCGGGGACCTTCCCCCCTTCCCTTGACGACCCCCGGCGGACGATGACAATGACACAACGAATGACAACAAAGACGATGACGACCGCGACGTGAGAAACCCCCCCCTCCTCCCCCTTCCCCGGGCTGGGTCTGACCCCCCGGGCCCCCCCCCCCCCCCCCTTTAGGCTAGAGGGTGCATTATGACCTAACGGTTGACCGGCGTCCTTAATCCAAAAAATAAACAAGGTTGTTGGTAATAACTGGGGGCTAAGTTTTGCTCTCATGTTGAATGTAAGGTATGAATAGGGGGAATCATAACCACCATAGAATGACGAATGGGTTAGTGATAATTAATAGATTGTGAATGGGAAGCTATAGTAGAATAAAAATTATGTGCATAACTTCCTAGAGCATGATACAATTTAGTTTTAAGCTCTGAACAGGGAGGTGGTATATATTAGTCAAGCAGATTAAAGGACAATACAAGAACAATTAGGGGTTTTGTGGTAGAGGTTTTGAAATTTTGGACTGTATACTCAGAACAATATTCTAAGAAAATTGCCTCGAGGTGCCATGACAAAAATTCGTCGGTTAAGGGGGTGGAAGGGGTTAAAAAAAAGGGCCCATTTTTTTAAAAATTTCAAAAATTCAAATATAAAAACTAAATTTTATCCTAAGATTACAAAATTAATACATATTGTAGATAAAAGTCCAAAATTTATTAAAAAAAATACATTTTAACCATATATGTATATCTAACCATATTTACACCCTTTGACTTTTTATTAACAAATTTTTTACTGTGCTGGGAGGATTGGCCTACCAGACGGGGGTTTTGTGATAGGGCCGTGAATTTTCCCTAAAACTACTCAGAAGAATGTTCTCTAAAAAATGGCTCGAGGTGCCCTCAAAAAAGTTGTTTGGGTTTATAGGAGAAAAAGGGGGTGTACTAAAAGGGGTTGATAACACTAAAAAAATAAATCTGTATTAAAAATATAATATTAAGGACGCCAAATTAACATTTATTGTAGATTAAGATCTAAAGTTTAATTTAAAAAATTAAAATTTCACCATTTTATGTAAATCTGATCAGGTTATGCGCCCTGACACCTTTCATAAATTTATCAATATTAACGAAAAGTGTATCGTGTGACCATTGTTTTGTCCCAAATTTTTCCAATATTTCGAATTAGGACGAAAAATAAGTTTTTAACACCTTGGGTTTCATTTTACGCAATGGACTTTGACCCTTTTTTTTTTACAAATTTACTAAAAAATAACGAAAGTTTATCGTGGACCACTCGTTTAATCTCAAATTATGTCAATAATACGAATTAAAACGATTTTTTTTGTAAACCCTGGGCAAAATTTTCACGCAATGGACTTGATCCATTTTCTTACAATAAGCGTAAAATAGCCTATTTTGAGTAATCTAACAATTTTGGGGGTTTGTAGTCGAGTGTCAACACACCTATTAGATCAAAATAGTACATTCATGATGTGTGAATCATGTACTGTTTAATTAAAGGCCGCTTTTCTAACGCTATAATAATATAGCCAGTGATGGATGAGTCTTTTTTGGTCAATCGATCCTCCATTTTATATAGTCTTCATACTGTTTTCTTGTTAAAGTATGTTTTGAATAAAAGATCAGTGAATTGGTGATTAGTTATATAAACTTGTCAAAATAAAATTTTTTTAAAAAACACAGTTATTGGTGTTATACAAATAGGTACAGTATATTATTTTATTAGTGCACGGGAAGTCGAAGATTTGTTCCATAACACTTTCCGAATTTAATTTTCATTTAGATTTTTATTGAGTTTTTTACACAAGGACTTCACAATAGCCGGGAACGAGGCCCTGCAACGGTAACAGGAATATTGGTTATGATTTAACATTGCCTGTTAACTGTAACGATAACGGGAAGCTATTGCCAGGCTATTATTGAGCAGCCCTACATTTGACAATTTTTTACGAGTATGTTGCCTTGTGCGCGTTGTACGATTAAATAAAAGAAAAACTTAAATGTTGTAAACATTTTTATTTGAAAATGTGATTGTAGCCCCAAAAAAATGTGCCCAAGGTGTTAAAAAAATCGTCCTAATTCGTATTAATGACATAATTTGGGATTAAACGAGTGGTCAATACTATACACTTTCGTTATTTTGGAGTAAATTTGTAAAAATGGGTCAAAGTCCATTGCGCGAAAATGTACCCAAGGTGTTAAATACTTATTTTCGTCCTAATTCGTATTTTTGGCATAATTTTGGACCCAAAAAAGAGTGGTCACACTATTTCACTTTTGTAATCTTGAGTAAATGTGTGAAAATGGGTCAAAGGCCATTTTGTGAAAATCTACCCAAGGCATTGCAAAATGTTCTTTTCGTCTAATTCGAAATATTGGAATAATTGGGACAAAAACAAGTGGTCACACGATACACGTTCGTTAATATTGAGTAAATTTATGAAAAGTGGTCAGGGCGCATAACCTGATCAGATTTACATATATGGTGAAATTTTAATTTTTTAAATTAAACTTTAGTTCTTAATCTACAATAAATGTTAATTTGGCGTCCTTAATATTATATTTGAATACAGATTTATTTATTTTAGTGTTATCAACCCCTTTTAGTACACCCCTTTTTCTCCTATAAACAAGCAAACTTTTTTAAGGGCACCTCGAGCCATTTTTTTGAGAAATTCTTCTGAGTATTTTATGGAAAATTCACGGCCCTATCACAAAAACCCACGTCTGGTAGGCCAATCCTCTCAGCACCCGTGAGAAAATTTGTGAATAAAAATCAAAAAGGGTGTAAAATATGGTTAGATATACATATATGGTAATATGTATTTTTTTTAATAAATTTTTGGACTTTTATCCCACAATATGTATTAATTTTTGTAATCTTAGGATAAAATTTAGTTTGATATTTGAATTTTCGAATTTTTAAAAAAATGCCATTTTTTCAAACCCTTCCACCCCCTTAACCCGGGCGAATTTTGTCTGGCACCTCGAGGCAATTTTCTTAGAAATTGTTCTGAGTATACCCCCCCAAAATTCAGACCTCTACCACAAAACCCCTAATTGTTAGCTTATCCGCCTAGCTATGTCCCGACTTCGAAAAAACCACATACGTCTAACTCACATATATCTCTTAGCAACACCCGTCTGGGCCCGGGGTAGAATTGGCCCAGAGCATGGCTCTGCTAATCGTAAAAGGCGATTCAAGAGAAAAAGTCCACCTCGCGAACATCTGCTAGTATGAAGGATAGTATTTTACTCCCGGAAAAGAGAGGCGAGCTCTGGCAATCGTCGTCGGGGACACCGCCGCCTTCCCTTGACGACCCCTCGACAACGATGAGGAAAATGACACCACGAACGATGACGAAGACAATGACGACCGCGACGTGAGAACCCCCTTTCCTCCCCCTACCCGTGGCTGGTTTTGACCAGCATGGGCCCCTCCTCCCCATATCCCCTAGGTTAGAGTGGTGCATTATAACCTAACGATTGACTCTTTAGCAAGAGAAAAGGTTGGTCCCAGGGGCCAGATGTGACACGGGATGTTCCTGTGACTGTACACTTCCGCCTGGGCCCGGGGTAAAATTGGCCCAGAGAAATATATATTATAAATGAAAATAATTTAGCATTATAAAGACAGCCTCTGTAATAAAGTGAGATAGGTTTTGTTGCAAAAAACTTCAATATGCATATTTATTTGGACAGTATTGAACTATAAATGAAATTATTTAAAAGTAGGCCTATTGAATAATTAAAAAAATAACGCAAACCAGCCGTCGGTGCAAACCCTACATTTACAATCGAGTTATGTATTGAAACTTACCTGGGCATAGGCCCATGTGAAGAGATTCAGTTGAAAACAAGCCGGTAATAGATCTCGGGGTAAGCTCGGGGCTTCAGCCGCGGCGCGATACTCACTCAAGGCACCTTATACAGCAACCAGATTTAGGGTGTTTTCGAGGAGTCACCCAGCTGTCATGAAACGTGCTATGAACCTAAAAACTGTCATAATCGAGAGGATTTAGGTACATGAGAAATTTTCTCATCCAATGTAATCTATTTAACAAAATTTAATTCACATCTTACACATTTCTTTAATTCATTTATTTTCATTCACATTCATAACTTTTATTTTGCAATTCGTATCATCATAATTTTATTTTGTTATTTGTACACTTTGAAAAAAAATAATCATCTCATCAACTTTCATTATCACAGGCGACGCAATATGACCTAACCGGTTGAAGCGCCCTAGTTTCTCACGTCGTCGTAGCACGAGACGATCTTTCTTTCACCAACCAGTATAAAGTGTCGCTCCCCCGTCTGGGCCTGGGGTAGAATTGGCCCAGAGCATGGCTCTGCTAATCGTAAAAGGCGATTCAAGAGAAAAAGTCCACCTCGCAAACATCAGCTAGTATGAAGGGTAGTATTTTACTCCCAAAAATAGAGACGAGCTCTGGCAATCGTTTTTTCTCCCATCGCGGTCGTTATCGTCTTTGTCAATGACACAACGAACGATGGTAAAGACGATGACGACCGCGACGTGAGAAACCCCTCTTCCTCTCCTTAAGTCCTTACCCGTGGCTGGTTCTGACTAGCATGGGCCCCTTCTCCCCATATCCCCTGTAGGTTAGAGTGGCGAATTATGACCTAACGGTTGACGCGCCCTAATCCAAATAATTTAAACAAAGCATTGGATTTTGTTCTCTATATACCCTAACTTATAATGGCTGATTTGAGTAAGGGTTTGAGTGCCCTTTACCCAAAATAAATTTTTATATTTAAAAAAACAAAAACTTAAAAATCATCCCTTTTATGGGCAAAAACGCCCAGATAGGTTTGCATTCCCACTCCCCTGGGTTTGTACTATAGTAGGCAAAAAATTTTCCTGCGAAATTTTTTATTAATTTAAAAAATTTTAAACGAAAAATCACGTATTCATTCAAGATGAGAGTAATTATTCTTAAATCAGTGCACGCACACAATGCTATATAGTGTCATCCCGGTTTACGGATTCTCGCAAAAAGTACAATTTCCCAACAGCTTGGGGGGAAAAATAAAGACATTTCACGAGAAGCAAATCAATTTCCGACAAAATTTAAAGAGGCAAAAACATATCTTTAAAATAAAGTTTATCAAATAGAACTAAAGAAAAAAGTAAAATGTCTGTTGATCAAAACTGACAACCGCAAGGGGGAAAGGGGGAGAGCAAAAGAAACGAAATTAGTTAAACTCCGTCGCTAGATCGGTGAAGGCGCTTACAATCAGGGGGTATTACAACGCCTCAAGATGTTTCCCCAAGCTAAAAATTAATATTCTTTCAAAAGGAAAAGTCCATTTAAAAGGGTTTCCTAGAATCAAAGGGAAACTTTCATTTTTTGTTGGAAAGGCGAAAGCTTTTAATACAATGTTAAGAAGCAATTTTGCGGAATTTTTTGACCGGGATAAAGAATGTTTAACTAAAAAATTTTGACTGTCAGTGGCACTGGGCCCTCGCTAGGCTGGGGTAGGCCCCGGGGTATGCTATCGAAAGGTGAGGGAAAAAGATAAAGTCCATCTGCAAACATTGCTAGTGTTTTTAAGTGGGGGGTATTTTACTCCCTGAATAAGGCGAGTCCGCGGTCGGGCGCGGGGTATCTCCCCCTTTTTTTTGACGACCTCTCCCCGAAGCCCTGACAAAAAAAAACGATAACAAAAAACGGACGATGACGACGTGAGAACCTCCCCCCTTTTTCCCTACCCGGGTATTTTTTTTAACAGATGTGATTTTCCCCCCATATCCCCCAGACTAGAGTGGGTCTTAAGGACCCTTTCGGTTGACGCGCCCTTTATCCGAAAAGACTTTGATAAATGAAACAAACAAAGTTTAACGAACGAATAGCCCCAGGATTCGAACTGATAATTATAATATTTGAAAACAGGCGTGAAAGTTCACAAAAGCTTACATAAAAAAGAAGCTTGGAGCTAGCTAAATTAAAAAGATCGTCTAAATTTGACGTTGTTAAAAAATTTGGAAGTACACATTAAAGGATATTTTAAATTTAAAAAAAGAAAACGGTTATCTTATTCGCTCTTTCGCAAAAAATAGAAGCGGTCAGACAGACAAAAAGAACAGTTTACCTTTGTTGTTAAACACGTTTTTTCGGGGTTTTCCCCCGTTGACATGCGGTGGGATCCCCTTCCATCTCAGATTTATTCACTCAGTTTGTTTTTCAAAGTCCCACCCCCCCCCCAGCGGCGGGCTGACGGCTATTCCCCCAACAATAAATTTAAAGGGGGCCGGAATGTGTAGGGATGACAAATTTTTCGGTTTGGATGTTTTTGTTATTCGCGACTTCTCTCCAAACGGGGTGGGGCGAACCGATCGAAGTGTGCTCGCGTATGATCGTAGAAGATCGGGCGTGCTCGTGTTTGTTGCGAAGTGAGAAGGATCCATCATGGACGACGAACAAGAGCAACAGGGCTGTACCGCGAGCTGGCCAGATGCCGAACATCAGGTGAGCACGTTTCTTTCAAGGTCATTTTATAAGGGAGGAAGGTTTGAGGGAGTCCCTAGAATGTTTGCGAAAACGGTAATGTAATACTTCTTGTCGCGGCTGCAATTTTCCTGTCACCCTTTAAATGAATTGAATTCTCCCACAAGTTAACAATATTCCACATTTAAGTCTATTTTTATAATGTCAACTCCACTATTCCTTTTGAAAATTAAACATATTAATATATCTCTATTATATATAAATAATATGCATTCATATGAAGTCAGCAATGATAAGTTCCTTTGTTTCCCAAAGGACTTGTTGCGTTTGTTTATCATGTATTCACAATCACGGCTGCCGATTAGTGCAACGATTATCTCTACACAAACTATACACTAAAGAAGATCGTCAAGTGAATATCGTCTTTTGTTTAGTTAGATCAAAATGCATGCATCACTTTATACTGCGTGTATGTGCGGGGGGAGGGGGGGGGGGGGCAGACTAGTGTTGTACAGATCTAGCCACAGGCAGGCGACAAGGATGTCATGTTTATTGTACATCGGTATGTCACACCGTATCATTTTATATTAAACAAAATTAAATAAACCAAATTAAATTTTATATTTTAAATCAAGATATTAATAAAAATATTCAATTTATTAACTTACAACTTTACAGGTGGTGCAATATTTTTTACGCGCCCTAGTTTCTCATGCAGTCGTAGGGCTAACTGATAGTTTGATACGCCCTTTATCCGAATAAACCAAACATTTTATAAAGAAAATGATAATGATGATGATAAATGTGTTGCTTTACGTCTCATAGTAATGCAATAAGGCTGTTCGAGACGATGAGTGGTGATAGATGAGGGTGAAGGACGATTACAAAAAACATGCATTATGCGGTAGGGCCTATTCGTAACCACGTCCTCGTAGAGCCATACGCTTCGGACCATGCGCTCTAACCGTATGTGCCACCGCGGATAGCGTGCACAATTTTTATTAAGCTTTAAATAAAATTTCATCCGTTTTTTGGGTTACGTATGTGACTGATAAATAAAACAGTGACAAAGGTACACTGTTATTTCGAAATTTCAGTGTACGTAAAATATATGCTCGTCAAAAAATTTTTATTTGAAAAGAC
>JAMZAV010005525.1:0-41756 GCA_024449915.1 Sweltsa coloradensis
ATATAGGGCTCCCAGTAAGACACATCTCCAAAGTTTAATTTACAATGTCACGAATTGAAATAACTATAAAAAATTTAAATTATAAAAAATAAATAGTTTCACGAATTTGATTTGTTAAAACTCCAAAATTGACCATTATTCGTGATTTATTTCTTGCTGATAAAGACAAAATATTGAAAATCTATGACCACAGTGCTGTCCATGTATGCTCTATTGATCACTTTCAAAGTTTCAAATACGTCGGATGCCTCTTGGCTGAGCAAATAGCTATTTGCTGTCAAATGTGTCCCATTCCCTCCTAACTTGATAATTTGCCAACAATGATAACTTATTTATTGCAATTATACCAAAAGAGCCCCCCCTCACCCTTACCGCGGCCCCCCCCCCCCAACACACGGCATTTATAAAACGATAATTATAATTTTTGTCGACAAGTCTACATCGTTATTATTGTAGAAGCCAACTGTGATGCAATTTTTCTTTCCATTTTCACTCGTGTAAAATAATTCTTGATTGTCAACCATGCTACACTCTGCCAAATCTTCGCCGCCACTTCCAACAAACGTTTGCTTATTACTTGCCCCCCCCCCCCCCTGCCACGCCCACTCTTCACACACCTGTGGCTGTCACCCCCCCCCCCCCCCAGTATACGCATTCTAATTACACACCGCGCCTATAATCACAAACTAACGTGAATCGATGACTTTGCGCAGCCTATAAATTCACAACACTTCTACTTTCACCGAGCACCAGTCGTTAAAATAATACCAGGTTATCGATTAGTCGGCGTGGCAGCTGGGATAAAGCGGTAGGCTGCGCTAGCTAATTGACAGCCAGCCGGGCTGTAAAGCGTGTAATGAATTCGAGTTGGACGAGCGAAGCGTTTTAGGCGACGCGGCAACTTCATTGAGAGTACAAATTTAAGGGAGTGAAGATCTTATTTTCTGTCCGTAAGTTTGTGTCAAGTCTCTCGATAAAAATCGAACTCGATGTTGTCCGAGTTACATGAAAGTATTTTTGTTGGCATGGAGGATATAAAATGTTTTTGGTGAATGTGGTGGATAAGATGGGGGTGGCTAGCCCCCCCCCCCCCCAAATGTATGAAAATTCACGTTCCCGGCGCCGCCACCGCGAGCCATTTTATTTTTCTATTATTTTTCTGCGATCTGTTGAGTGGTGCTTCGCATTCTCTTTTGTGTAGGCCCTACTCCCTCCCGTACCCGTCCTAGTTTTGTTACCCAGAATGTCCAATTCTGTCTGGTCTTGAATTGACAAATCATTTATCAAAATTGAAATCGATTTTCTTCCCAGAATGTCCAATTCTGTCTGGTCTTGAATTGACAAAACATTTACCAAACTTGAAAACGATTTCCTTCCCATAATGTCCAATTCTGTCTGGTCTTGAATTGACAAAACATTTATCAAAATTGAAATCGATTTTCTTATCCATCTTCGAACCTCAAAGTAGGCTATAGAGAACGGTGGCTATTGCTGATGGTGCTTAGGTCCAAATTGTATGAAGCTGAGAGACGTTGGTTCGATTCCACCTGACGGCAGGTATTTTATAATAGTTTTGATACTTCACCGCCCTCATGTAGCAATGCTCAAAATTGCCTAATTACCATCACTTCATAAGAAGTGACGCGCGGAACAGCAATTTATAGCTGAGGAGTGAAGACAATAAGTGACGAGGTATCCGAAAGCTGCAAGCTAGTAACTAGCTAGAATCTAGACCAAGATGAAGAACTCGAATAAGAACAATGAAATTAATCAAATCGTCATCATTAAACTCTCGTTGAAATTTACTCCCTCGCCGAAGCTAAATCAGAGCTCTGCTGACGCCTGATTGAAGTAATGAAGTGGTCTAATCAACCACCCCGAGCTGCAATTGATTTCAGTTACCCCATAGAGACGTTCATTTTATCTTTAAAGACTTTAGCTCGGCATAATATAGCATCGAGGTTTAAACTTTGGCTGAGCTATGATGACGTATTATTCAATTATCGATATCACACAAAATTTCGACATCAATTTATCGAAATGTTATTATTTGTGCCAAAACAGATTCGAAGTGTTCCAAAAAAAGTTCAAAATAATCGTATCAACGGATAAGGCCTACTATTAATAATCTGTGACTTAAAAGAATTGATTAGGTATCGCCAAAAATGAATGACGTAACGTCCTCCTTTGTAAATCAGTTTTTATAACTGAATAGGATAGACGTTAAATAAATAAATAGACAAAAAATAAAAATAAACTCACGTTGAACGACCCGGCACCTCCACCATAATTAAAACATTCACGATTTTCTGCCAATTTTGACCTGTTAGGTAGATTCTATGATTCGCGACCACAAAATGAATACAAAATGTGTAATGTTTAAAATTGTTGATGCCCTAGACAACCATTGGCTTGTCCTTCATTTCATTGTTGTAGGGGATAGAAGAGTTGCTATTAGCTAGCTTCAATTCGTGTATTTGTTTTGTCCGTGGTCTTTAAATAATGCATAGACATCCCATATAATTGGCTAGACTAGCAGTCAGCGGTCCACTTCCGGGACAATTGGAAGCCATCTTGAATGGGTGCGTTTGCATGTTAATTAGATAGGAGCGATTAATCGAAAAAATATTTTTAAAGATGGCCGCCAGTTTGGCAGGTGAGCATTTCAGACTTTAACACCAAATGATTACTAAATTCCGTATGCAATAACTTTGCATTGTTTCTGTTGTTCAATACCATGCTGCACAAGCTAAAACCATATCAAACAATCCAGTAAAGTACTTTATTGCATTAAAAAAGCATAAATTAAAACGCCAAGCCACCATCTTGAATGGGTGTGATTAACGCTTCAATTTGGTACACTCGCGCCTGTGCGGAGGTATTGGAGACTGCGCATCTAGCGTACTATAGGTGTAAGATATCTATGAAATAATGTATAACTAGAGGTCCGTGAAAGTGGTTTTATTTTGTAGTGAATTTCGTTTTATTTCTGTGTTATACATATTTCGGTTTTATCGTCAGTAGCGAAATACACGTAGACCTACCTCTATGTATTGTACATCCTATAAACACAATCTTCAGGATGCCAGGGAATATTCAATGTCGGAACGTTGGGAATATGTTTTGGTTGCGTAGTGTTGGCTCCCTCGTAGGGATCATACTGCGGTATCTCGCTATGTGAAGAGCATGGCATTCGGGGGTTCGGAGGTATCTGCTCTGGGCTATAGGGCTCGACACGGCTCCAGGGACTAGGCTATTTGCTTAAACGCCTCAATTAAACGACTTAATTATGTAGTAATTGAGGCGCGTCTGTGCAGGAACCCCATATTAAACCGACACCAGCCTCGCCCTTCCCCTAGCTCTCCTCTCCACGCACCATCTGTCGTGACATTGTACCCTGGTACTGCGTGGCACACATGCCCGAGTAGGCGACATTCAATTGTTTCAAAGATTATCCTTTTCATAACTCTAGGACTGTTGTACATAGGTCTAAACTTTTGGGGAGGTCGCGAAACACCGGTAGTCGTTGAGGTTCGTTCGAAAGGAGTAGGCTACGTGCCGGTACCGGGTTTCCCCTCCTCCCTTCTGTTCATACTTCATCCGCATCTATCATCACTCATCGTCTCGAATAGCCAAAGTGCATATGAGACGTTAAGCAACATCCAATCAATCAATTGAGACGTATAGTCTATCATTTGGCTTTGACCTTGACGAAAAGTTTTGGACAATTTACGAATTTATGATGATTTTTAATTGTTTAACGTCTCTATTATTGCAATATTGCTATTTGAGACGATGAGTGGTGATAGATGAGGTTGAGGCAACAACAAACCCATGCATTGTGAGGGATTAGAACCCACGTCCTCAGAGGTAACGTGGTTTCTTGTTTTCTCAAAGTAAAACTTAGCCTATAGAATCGCCGACAACTTCATATTTAATTCTCATTCTCAAGAAGATTGCGATAGGGAAGGAATCTTCCCAAATCATATATCGCATTTTCGTAAATTGTACTGCCTCTTAAAAGTAATGTTTACTGCATTCTGGTTCCAACACAATTTTAAAATCACGTTGGACCTCAGCAATCCACATGCACATGCACACTACCGTGAAGGCGCCCAGTATTTTCAAGAGCAAGTAGGTAATTGCAGTCTCGAGCCAGTGTAAAGTACTGTCAAGTGTCAAGTGATTGCAGTTTCAAGCACTGTCAAGTGTCAAGTGATGGCAGCCTCAACACTTGTCACAGAGCTGCTGGCTCTCTTCTCTCGCCGGCTCGTCGCATATCAGTGGTTTGACGACCAGAACCTACAGCAATTAGTTACCGAGCTGTATGGAGTGTGTGTAGCTTGGCGCGGAGCCCGACGCTAAACAAAACGCTTTGAAGGTGGACGGAGTTATTTCGGGGTACTCTTGAAAATTCGCTTCGCTGATATTAGGAATGTATCGGCTCCCGACCTCAGATTTATATTCCACTCGCTGTATAGTTCGTAGAGTGAAAGACCCATCTATTGCCATGCTGAATTATACTTTAGATTTGAAACTTTTAAATGTTGTTCAAAAACATAGTTTTTGTACCTTTAGTCCAAAGTGCACTTATTCTATATTTGAATGCTAAAAACACTTGAATTTGAGTTAGGACACATTTGGCACTTAGCAAATAGCTGTTCGCTCGGCCAAGAAGCAACCGACGTATAGAACTTAACATAGTTTGTCAAGGAAGCCCTACAATCGTAGATTATCAATATTGTTCATCTGTCAGTCAGAAACATCCACAAAATTGGTCATTTCGGTATTTTTAAGAAAATCTAAAATTATAAAAATCTAAATATTTTTGTTTCGACCACCAAAAACAATTTTTCAAAAAGTGCTACTGAAGAGCCCTACAGTTTCACTTCCTTGACATTTGTGCAAAATTTCAAACAACTCTGATGACAATCGACCGACCGAACGGAAATTTGCTGAACATGTCCTTTAAATGCAAGATTTAAAAAATTAAAGTTATGTACTTTTTTCAGATCATTGTGTAATTATTGAGCCAAAGATATTATTGATATGGGAAGATCTTCTTCTGATTATCTTCTTTATTTATTTTGTAGGCCTATTATTATTTATTATTATTATTATTATTATTATTATTATTATTATTATTATTATTATTATTATTATTATTATTATTATTATTATTATTATTATTATTATTATTTTTTTTTATTATTATTATTTATTATTATTTAATTATCTTTGTCTGATTTTCTAAAAAGAAAGTCAGACTGCACGTGCATTGATTACTGATGAGATTTCTCGATTTGGTTGATCGGGAAACACTCCCGTGGGTGTAATTGTTTTTATTTACTACAATTCAGAAATTAAAAAAGTCCGCCCCAACCGGGAATGTGGGAGATCCGTGGTTCGATTCCCGGTTGGGGCGGACTTTTTTAATTTCTGAATTGTAGTAAATAAAATACTGATGAGATGATTTAAAAAAGTCGTCAACATGTTCTCTGTAGTGTAGAGGGCGTGCATAGGCTACATGAGTTGCATCTCTGGAGGAGATTGTGGTATTTGGAATGTTGAGAAGGAATGTCTAAGAGCCCAAGGGGTATAAACGTGAACGACATGATCACAACTTGATTCGCATTTTGAGTTAGACTGGGTCGTCCTCGGAGGCCAATACATAATACATACACTTATTGGTCCGAAGCGTATGGCTCTACAAGGACGTGGGTTCGAATCCCGCATAAGCCAGGGAATTAATCGTCCATCGTCGTCATCCATCACCACTCATCGTCTCGAATAGCCTTAGACTGTCGGTTGAGTTCGAGAAAACCAGGCTTTGACGCAGAACGCAAAAGGTTTGTTTGGTTTGCTACACGAACTTACACTTTACACTAGTGTAGGCTCAAAATGTCTAAAAAGCGTTTTCGTATTAAGTGTAGTGTAAAGTGTAGCCGTTTGGTTTGACTTCGTGTAGTGTAAAGTGTAGAATTTCTACACGAGCTCTAGGAGGTCGTGTAGGGTGTAGGTGTAAAAATTTAGGCGCAACATTTGAAGAGAAACAGCTTAAAACATGATGAATGACACATTCTTTCATTGACAATCCGATATAACTCCTAAAATCAATTAATAGTCTATAATTACGTATTAGAAACTGATTCGAAGTATTTTATTTGTGGCACTATGTTTTGTGATGAGGGCAAATGCGTAGGGTACTCTAACCTCAATTAGGATAAGCACTATTGAAGTTTATGTTCCAAATAGCTTTTCATCGTTCAGATAGTACACATTTTCTATCATTTTGACTCATTTAGTGCCTTCAACAGTACTGTTTGTTGTTTTATTATGTTTTTTTAGTTTGACAGTTCGATGTGAGCGAATCTAGTGTAGAGTGTAGCTTAAAAAACGTTTGGTTATCCTGGGTAAAGTGTAGTGTAATTTGATTTCAAGGCCTACACCTACACTACACAAGTCTACACTACACTAGGTAAACCAAACAAACCTAAAGATAAAGTCTGGACAACACGCAAAAATATGCATTCCAAAATCACACCCCATCTTGGTATTCAGCATATTTTTACCGAACCACTTGCCCAAATCACAAAACAAAAAATAGAGGATTTACAGAAAAGGCTGTCGAGTACGTCAATAATGGCCAGTATTTTTTGGATCAAAATCCTCCAAGGTCACGGGGCATAAAGATCGCCCCCCATGTTATTTCTTATGGGAGATTTTTTCCTCAAAAGCTCGAAAAATACCAAGTTCGACATTTTTTCCCGGGTCAAGGCGGACCCAATAATATTTTTGTTGATTTCTTAATTCATAACTAGTTAGAATGAAATATGAATATGAAATATATATTTTTAGTTTAGCGGGTGAATACCCCTTTAACATGCATATTCTTGTAGACAGCCATGTTCAGTCAATGTTCACGATGGTGTTTAGCACGGACCAACTCACAAGTTAACGCCGACCTCGTGGTTGGTAAGTCTTGGCTGTCAATAACCGAGGCGTCTCACACTTTCGGCGGATGCAGACTACGTGACGCCCCCCCTCCTCCAAGGGTCATGCACCGATCATCAATCTCCTACGTGTTAATGTCCCACCACTTCCAACACCACCATCATCATTATCCGCTTCATCTTGTTATTGTTGATACCTCCTTTCTACTATGCTGCCCGGGCCTACTCCTCACATCTCCTTATCGCCTGATCTCTCTCGCACTGTCACGTTGTGGTTGTTCACCATCCTACTCATCACGACAACGATATAAGATTATGTGATACCAAGTATCAAATTTAGATAGAAAGGTGCCTTCAATATTGTATAATCTTAGTTTATGCAGATACTAGATCCGTGTAGTAAAGTTAGCCTTGGTAACATTTATGTAGGGGCTGGCGCTGATTGTTGTCGCGTTTGTGGGGAGAGGGGGGGGGGGGGCCCGATGGCGAAAATTTTACAATTACAAAATTAAATAAGCACAAGTATGATTTTAACAGGGTGTCTACAAGACTGGAAAACCTGGAAAAGTCGGGGAATTTAATAAATCTGTAAAAGTTGGGGAAAAGTCATTAAAAAAAATACTAGAAATGCACAAAAATCAATATTTTAGTGATATCAATACCTTTTTGTTGCTGAAAATAGAAATTCTAAAGTTTAGTCTTGTCTGGTGTTTAAAATTTTCTCCTATACCTGTAGAAATCGACATTGAATTTAAAAACAATTTTTCCTCCATTATAATGTGCGGTAAAGCCAAATTTTCAGCCTGGAAAAATATAATTTTCCATCTGGAAAACCTGGAAAAGTCAGGGAATTTTGTAATGGAAAATTTGTAGACACCTATAATGAGAGCACTCAAAATGGGTAGCGAATATACTTAACGAAACAGGACAGATTGTCGAAAAAGAATAAATCAATAAAATATCCTTATGAATTTAAAGCCCTTGGGTGTACGTGCCGTATTGATCGAATTGTTGCATTTTTATGGTGATAACCCCCACCCCTAATAAAATGTTGTATTATCCTTGTCAAAGGGGGTAAAAAAACTCATGTCAGCCGGAGGTCATGTTCGGTTGTTGTCGTGAGACGTGACACATGCACAGACGGACGGACATGAAGGTGATGCATACTAGTTCACGTACATCTCAGGGGGAGTCTAGAATACTGCACGTTTCCCGCGTTTAATTCTTCGTATATCAACGCTTAGTTTCGTGGGTCAATATACTTTTCCTCTCGCTGTTGTTTATTCCGTGTTTTCACAAACACACAAGCTACAAAACACGCGAGTTTTAGTAAAACGCACGTGAAACACGGCTCGGTTAACCCACTTTACCGCATTACGAAAAACATACGTTTATTAAATTAAAATAAAACTATAGACAACACGTTTTCTGAAGAAATGTTTTCCTTCTGCTCACAATTTCCGACAGTTGCACAAATAACAAGTTATTTTTCAACATTGAAAAAAATGTACCCATCCCCGTCAGCCCCGACATGGGCCCGGAGTAGAATTTGGCCCATGGCTCTGCTAATAGTAAAATGCGAGGAAAGACATAAAGTCGATCTCGCAAACATCAGTTAGTATAGGGGAGTATGTTACTCCCCGAAACTAGAGGCGAGGTCTGGCGGTAGTCGTCGGGGACCTCTCCCCGTTCCCATGACGACCATACAACACGAACGATGACAAATACGATGACGACCACGACGTAAGAACCCTCCCCCTACCCCGACCCTTGGCTGGTTCTGACCATGGGACTTTCCTCCCCACAGCCCTTGAGTGGCGCATTATGTGTTATGACCTAGCGGTTGACGCGCCCTTAATCAAAATAAACTTTAAACAAGCTTAATCCGTTTTCAAAAGTAGATTCATGTCGGGTTTTTAACATCTCCAAGAATGAAATGAACTTTTCTAAAAGTTCACCGATATTTCCAACTTTTGTAGTTGAAATTTCTCTAACTTACGAACGCTACCTTTAAAAGTTCCCAACAGGACGCTTAATTATTTAAAGTTCCCACCCTCCCCTGCCTGATGCCTGATGGCATGCATGAGTGGCCGCAGTCCGAGCCAGCACGCTACTCCCTGGCATGGTCATCGCCTTCACTCGTGCCTGCCTCCCATACCTCCACTTCACGTCCAAAACCAATGATATGTAACACCTAGTATAGGCTAGATCCCCAGTCTCCAATACGTCCGCACAGGCGCGAGCGTACCAAATTAAAGCGTCAATCTGACCTATTCAAGATGGCGGTTTGGCGTTTCAATTTATGCTTTACATTATGTTTTGGATGCGATTAAGTGTTTTTTTTTTTGGATTGTTTGAAATGGTTTTAGCTTGTGCAGCATGGGAGCTCACAAACAGAAACATTAAGAAGTTGTTGCTTAAGGGAATTAAGTAATCATTTGGTGTTATTGGCTAATGCTCACCTGTCAACCTGACAGCCATCTTGAAAAATATTTGGGTTACAAAAATCGCTTCCATCTACTTTAAAATACAAACTGCCATATTCAAGATGGCTTCAAATTGTCACGGAAGTAGACCAAGACTGGGGATCTAGCCTACTATAGATGTTAAAGATCATTGTTCAAAACACTGTGTTTACCTCAAACGACTTAGGGTCGTCACGTTTCCTTTACCCATGACGTCATATGGGAGTTAATACAATGTTTCACCTATTGTTGTCTGGGTGATTATTTTGCTTGTTAAAAACTTAAAACACTTATTACTAGTTTTCTCCTGCCTGGCGCCCCTAGCTCTTGGAATCTGCGTGTGTTGAGGTTTACTATTAGTGAAGTAGGATGTGAACGAGGAAGAAGCAGATGATGTGGTCGTGTTGGGTCTTGGCTGTAGCCGGCAACAAAAATAAATATGGGAGGAATAGTGATACAAAAAAAAACTCCAAAACACATACATCTTGGCGTGCTCCGCAAACATCATTTTTGAGGCTATTACCTGAAAACAATTTTTTTTACCACATAATCTATAGCATAATTCTACAGTTAAATGACCGCTTCAAAAATTATATCTTGTAACTGTGATTTAACACGAATTTTTCAATTTTTTTGATCCAGAAATTTGCGAAAATTGGTGTGTTTGGAAATTTCTTAAATCGGCTTTAACATGCTTCTTTTTTGTTCCACGTAAATACTAGAACTAGAGCATCATACCAATCTAAAATGCTCATTTATAACATTTTGACTTGAAACTGTGCACAAATATACTCTCAAACACGCAAAAATATGCGTTTCAAAATCACACCCCTTTTGTTAACCAGCATATTTTGACCGAACCACTTGCCTTAAATAACAAAACAAAATATAGAGGATTTACAGAAAAGGCTATAGAGTACGTCAATAATGGCCATTATTTTTTTGGATTAAAATCCTCCAAGGTCACAGGGCATAAATATCGTGCCCATGTTATTTGTTATGGGAGATTTTTGCCAAGGACGGGTCCTAGCTCGAAACTGCCGAGTTTGACAAAAAAATGGACCCATAACTTTTCTGTTAGATTCTTAATTCATCACTAGTTAGCCTGAATGATTTTTTTTTTTTAGTTTTGCAGGTGACTTGACTTCCTTTTCCCAGAAGCATGTAATCTTATATAATGCAAGAAGTTATCAAGTTAACCGTCTCCGTAGCTTACGGGTTAAATCGTACGACCAGACATCCGGAGACCCGGGTTCGATACCCGGCTGAGATTAATTCTTGAATTCCTGAATGGATACGTATATAATTAATTGCATCTACATTAATTGGCAGTTAGCAAATAGCTCTCGCTCGGCCAAGAAGCAACCGACGTATATATGAAACTTTGTCAAGTTGTCAATAAATGGACAGCCCACAATCATAGATTTTACAAATTTTGTCGAAATTATAACTAGTAAAAAAATCACGAATAAAGTCAATTTGGGAAGTTTAAATTTAAGTTTGACTTTGACAGTATCACTGTCATGTTTCTATTTCTAATTTTTTTATATGTTTTTTCAATGTTCCTGTGTATTTGTCTTTTTTTTACGTTACTGGTGGGGCTCGGCCTTGTTAACGATATTGACAAATAAATAAATAAATAAATAAATAAATACAATCGGAATTCGTAAACCAAACTGAATATAATAGGCATTTAATAAATAAATAATTAAATAAACAAAAAAAATATTAGTAGGCCTACTTTATTTCTTATCGATATCGTGATCTTATCGAACGTATTATTTTTAAACAAATTTTAGAAATGTGTTACTGTGGAGCCCTAGATTTCCACGTTCGTGAGACATATGTTCAAAATTTCCGACACCGGGTGTCAGTCGGCCGAGCGTACAGCAACCAGTGGTGTTCGTTGTGCTAGAACGTGTAAGAACCTACACCAAGGTTGCACTAGATTCACACCAGAACCAAAGAGTGCGGCCTCGCATAACTCTACTCGCCATCGTAAATCATAATTGGTGAATGCTGGCTCTGTAGCTCTGTAGCTTCCTGGTTGTGTAGTGTGTAGTGGGCAGCGAGCGAGAACAACAAGCAGGACTAAGAATACACCGGTCGAGTCGAACATGAATGCTGTGGGGGTGGGGGCTGGCTGGGGCAGGGTCCCAGGCCAGGCCCAAGAAGAGATGCATCAAGAGATATATTGAACATATAGAAACACTTTAGGCAACCAGTACCCAATAAAGTATTTGATATGTAATTTATGAATTTTTAATCAGTTCGATTTTTTAGAATTGACTTGCTCAATTATGTGAGTATGTCCTGGATCTAGTTATGTTTTATGCAAAGTTACATAAATTGTAAATGTTTCTAAATTAAACCTTAAACATATACACTTTACCTTGTTCAACTTAGGCATATCGATAGAGGTAGCTCAGTCGGGAGAACGCCGGTTTGATACCCGTCACAGTCAAATATTGTCCTAGGATAGCCTACAAGGTCAAAACTCCGCAGTTTCCATAGAGCTGTCTCAGTCAAACAGCGAGTATCTTTCCCCTTTTGGATTCGACATTCATTCACTCGAGGGTATACCACACTAGATTGTACCGGGGAAAAGTAATGTAAGCTCCAACACGATAATTTCAACGCAAAAGCTTTTTGTATAATTATGCTTTTCTGCACCTGTCTTATCAATGAAAAGTGTGAAATGCAAGAAATCGACGAAGTGCTCTTGTTACTAATTCATTTACCGAATTAGCTATTTTCAATACAAATTACTCTTTTAAAATAACACATTAACAAATTTACAAAATACCTATTCCCCTGTTTGGGCCCGGGGTAGAATTGGCCCAGAGCATGGCTCTGCTAAGCGTAAAAGGCGATTCAAGAGAAAAAGTCCACCTCGCAAACATCAGCTAGAAAAAGCGGAGTATCTTAAACTCCCCGAAACTAGAGGCGAGCTCTGGCAATCGTCGTCGGGGACCTTGCCCCCTGCCCTTGACGAGCCCCCGGCGACGATGACAATGACACTACGAACGATGACGACCGCGACGTGAGAAACCCCTCTTCTTCCCCTTATCCGTGGCTGGTTCTGACCTGCATAGGCCCCTCCTCCCCCCCCCCCCTTAGGCTAGAGTGGTGCATTGACGCGTCCTTAATCCAAATAATCCAAATACTAATTTGCAAAATTTACAATATGCACAAAACTTACCAAATTTACAGCCGCACAAGTCAGCAATCTTTAAATTCTTGTTTGAGTCTAGAGGAGGAGTGTAAGGTTAGCGGCCCCAGTCCCCCTGATGTTGAGGCATAAGACGCCCCCGCCCCCGCCGTGGATCGATGGGGCCGTGTCGGTACTCCAGTCACGGTTCCCCCCCCCCTCCAGCCTCCACTCGGCTGTTGCATTATGAAGGAAATACTCGTCGTATTATTCCTCCCTCGTGTGGCACTCTTCACCCCACACTTGATCAACGGCGTTTTCATTGTTTCTCTCTTATGTCTCAACGACCGACCGGTCTCTGTGGCTCACTCGTCTCAGACTTAGTCTCGCCAACCCGTAGATACTAGTATAACCCCCCCCCCCCCCCAAGCCAACCTCTTCAGTCCTTGTGTGAATCTCGGGGATCTCAAAGCAGCACTCGCGGACATCCGTTCACATAGATATTAAACACCTATAGTAGGCTAGATCCCCAGTCTCCAATACGTCAGCACAGACGCGAGCCTATAGCAAATTGAAGCGCCAATCTGCCATATTCAAAATGGCGATTTGGCGTTTTAATTGATGGTTTTGTAATGCAATAAAGTATTTTTCTGGACTGTGTGATATGGTTATAGCTTGTGCAGCATGGGAATGCACATACAGAAACAATAAGAAGTTATTGCAGAAGGGAATTAAGTAATTATTTGGTGTTAATGGCTAGAATGCTTACCTGTCAACCTGACGGCAATCTTGAGAACTATTTGGGCTACAAATCGCTCCCATTTACTTAACATGCAAACTGCCATATTCAAGATGGCTTCAAATTGTCACGGAAATGGATTAATATCTATGCCTACTATAGGTGTTTAATGTCTATGCCTAACACCCTAAAGTCTAGTTATCACCAGCAGACTGTCTGTCACACCATTGGATATGCATCTCTTTGTTGAGCATTTGTTGAGTGTACTGCGAAAGTAGCCCCGAAAAACAAAAACTCGTCAAACATTGTCACCATTTTCGCCTGTTTACACAAATGTTTATCGTTTGATAGGCTAAAATGGCCGCCAATGTTATTGGCGCTAAAAGTTTAGGCCTAAACAGGAAACGAGAATCGCAGACGCACCGCCCCATAATGTTGCAGGTCCAGTAACGCCAGTTACTATTTTAAGTATGGTCACACGCTGATAAAGCTGATGTCAACCCTCCAGAGCTATTGGGCGCGTGTGTGTGTGGGGGGGGGGGCTACATGAGAGTGTCGAACCATGTGGACGTGGGTTCGCAACCTGCACACAGCATGGATTCGTTCATCTCCTGTATCTCGTATGACTGAGATGCAGGTTTAGAGCGTGAGGGCCCAAGAAGGTGATGGGTTCAATTCGAGGGTCGTACAGTGATTTTTAAGAAACTTCCTTCCACCAAGAGATAACAAATCTCGAGACTGGATTTCCATACTTCACTTATTATCCATTACCCAAATCAACCCCCCCCCCCCCCCCCCCCGAGTACCTTGATGAATTTTGGCCTGCTTCCTTCCACTTGTACATCCTTCGAATAGTTCTCGATAACACGTCCTCAACTAACAGTGACTCTTATTCCAAATCTCAAATCCTTCCCGTAAGAATAATGTCACGTGTTATGTGTTTGGCGCGTGACAACGAGGACGACGTTGAGTTGACGGCGTCCATAACCTGGCTGGGTTTACTGGCGATGTCTGGTGGGGGTGGGGGTGGGGGGAGGGGGGAAAGGGTTTTACGACCTGGCGTAATGTGGGCGTCGAGGAGGTGATGTAATGTTGAGATTCACGGCAGGGTGGAGGCGTCGCTCATAACAAATCACTGCCACTTGGAGTGATGCGAGTGTCTCATTGTGAGTGAGAGAGAGAGAGAGAGAGAGAGAGAGAGAGAGAGAGAGAGAGATCGCGCACTCGTCACGAATAAAATAACAATGCAAAGAAGCAAAGTACATAGAACTTTGCATACAGATTTATATTTTAACATTTATATTGTTATTTTTGTAGGTTATTCAACTGCATATTGTGTCGGCTGTTGTCTTTCTGAGACTCATAGTTAAATCACCTGGAAAATGCTTACTACTGTCACACACACGCAAAAGACACAACTACAAATTAATATGATTTAATTATGTGTGTATTTAAATTCTATGTGGACGGCGAGAAAAGGGTCACAAGTCAAATTTGGACGATTTTGACCTATGTCACATTTTTTCTCAATTTTTCTACTTCTGTGTTATAGGAAAAGAGGCACAAGTCATAAATCTTCCTTTTAATAGGCTATGTTAGCATTGGTGCAAAGGATATAAGTAGGCCTAATGTGATACCTGATTACACAGAATTTTTTCAACTTCACAAGGCTCTCCTGAAAATTTGCCATTATTGACATACCCTTTTCCCCCACCCACCACAGATCAATCATAGTGTATTCCAGCTACCAATATTATAATACATAATTCTGATAAGAAACGTCCCTATATCAAGTAATTTCGCACCAACAGAGTTGCAAATTAACGTGCGCGAGTCTGAATCGGGAGTTTGCTGGTTCGAATTCCACCCTGACATAAGTTTCCCACGAGGGTTCTTCAGACGCTGGGATTGAGTCCTCTCAAACAGTCTCTGGACATTCTCCTCAACTACTTACTATAAAGTGAAGTAAATCTGATGTGTACCCTTCCCTTAAGCGAGCTCCTTACCAAACGTGTGTTTAAATAATGGATACAGAATTAAGTGCGAACGTGTTGTGGTGCAGTGATGACTGCTTCACACGCCACCTCCATGCACTTGACTGCCGCCTCATCATTCATTCATCGTTCCTCGTACATTTGTCACTAGTCACTTGGGCCCTGCATTCTGCATTACTCTCCACGATATGAACCCCTTGCTGCACTGACTGCGACTGAAGTAGATAGATTGCTCTCACCAGACCTCATCCATGTCTCGCTAGTCACTTGGTCTGGAAGTTAATAAGTCTCTCCTCACCCCATGTTGTAAAGGTTTCTGCATTCTGCATTACCCTCCACTAGAGTACACTTTAATGCACTAATCGCCACCTCCATGCACATGTCTTTTCCATACCTCATAACTAGTCCAAGGGTTAACTATCTCATCTCCCACTCCTGTACCATACTTAGAGTTAATAGGCGATAATAGCATCTATTTTTTCGCCACCTTCAAAACTCGTAAATGAAGTTTTCTCATATTTTTATTTTGTAAATGTCATCAACTTTGAATTAATATAATTTTTCTTATATAAGAACAAATTATAAAATGTAATATGTTAAATAAAATATATAATTTTGTTTTAGCGCTTTGTAGCATCTATATACCAAACCAAACGCTATTTTCACGTACCTATATCTATGTACACTTGCCTGCACTCTGCTGCACTCATCGCTTCTTTCTGCACTTGCCTTCAGTAGTTTCCACGCGCTCCCTATCCTTCAACCCAACGTGTTTGTTTTCCTTCAGTCTCAATGCACCCCAGACTCAGAGCTCCCCAGAGCAGAGAGTTCATAAAAATAGATCAGCTCATCTTCCCCGTCTCAATATTTCACCGCCTATCGGCTCCGATGTTGCGTGTAGTCGTATGTCTTCTCATTAACTTACCGCCGACTAACTTCAGAGCTATTTTAAGATGCCCATAAGCAAGGATGCGTGAAAGTAGCGTTTTTCCTATAAAAGCAATATCCGTCAAATATATTTTTAAATAGCTACAAAGTGCTATATTTTTTGTAGCTAACGAAGTTTGTTCTATTTTGATTCGAAATATTTCTTGCTTTTATGGTATTCCCTTGATTTTTTTTTTACTTTTTGTTAAATCATTTAAAAATAAAATAACTTTGTAACTCCATAGGTTATTCAATACGGTCAATGTTACATTTACTCTATAATTATTGTAAAATTGGCAATGAAATGCGATTTGCACGCAACGCTCATTATAAGTGGTCAAGCACTGCGAACAGATACAGTGATGTAACCAAAATACACTTGTTTAAATAACTTGTTTTACCACCTCTGATAAAAAAGCTTAATTTTGTAGGGGTTATTTGTTTAAAAAAGTACAAATTCTTGCAGTGTCTTATACTTGTGGGCAATGTGTAATATATATATTTAGGTGTGTAGACCCAATATGAAATAAGGTTTTTGGTTTTATACCTACTTGTTATTTCGACGTTTCGGCAATGATAGCTCTGCCATCTTCAGAATGCACAAACACTGACATAGGAGCTATACAGAAATATATTTTGTTATAGCTTTGTACCCAAATCTGGTAGGCCCCATTATTATTTTGAATCTATGCTCTAATTTATTATGAACACTGTGTAATTTATTATGTTTTTAATTGTTATTATTCTTAACTATATAGACTATTCACTTTCTCTGCAAACAGTTACACCGTCCTGTACACTGTACTAGTCTATGTGAATAAAGATAATCTAGTACCACATAAAAAAAAAATATTTTCCGTCGCATCAACGACTGAGGAAAACCTCGGAAATAACCTTCATTCAGGATTTCCGGTCTTGACGGGATTCGAACCCGGTGTAATGGAATATCCTTACCCCCGGTGGGACATTACTATACTGTACGAGTTCGCTCGAGGCTCCTACCCTCCTAACCGGTTTCCCCGCAAAGTGCGGGACGTTGTACCGGCTATGGGTAAGAATATACAATCATACCGGGACCTCCCAATTCAGAGTCGGTACTTCCACTGCCACTACATGATCGTGCCTCAGCCACGTGCCTAATATGCAGATGTAGTGCGAAGGCGAAACAACTAGACAATACTGTTGCAACAAGGGCCACATTAATAATACAATGTACCCCCACGTTGTCGGCCAGCCGAGGGTAATTAATGTAGTGTCTGTGGTTCTGTGCAGCCTGGTCGTAATTCATAGGTTGTTGTCGTGACTCGTGGTCCCCGCATGTGAGTGACGTGGAGGGGGGTGAGGGGAGGTAGGGGGGGGAGATTTATTAAGCCGAGGTCAGGGCCGGTCAAAGAGGGAACCGCGGGGTATTCGTCTTCTAGCTGGATGCCTCCCCTCACACGTGGTGACAGGTGGGTGCAAGATGTGCATACAGATTTACATGTGCGTACTGAAATTACTGTTCCCCTCTTCATAACTCAAGAGCTACTGCAGCTAACTAAAATGTGTTGGTTTGATAAAAAAAAAAATGTTAAATATGAAATTAAAATTAAAAATATGAAATGAATTTGATTCAAATGATCAAACCATATATTTTGGTTTACTCCTTGTTCAGGCTGTGTATAGAGGCTGGATGTATGCTCTCGGCCAGAAGTAAAGCAAGGGCTGGTATAGTATAGATTTACTTATGGTCGATGGTGTACGTGCAAGAGGTGCATGGTGTGTGTCGTGTATAAACTCAAATGTCTAATGGACGGGCTCGTTCAACTCTTTATTACGTTATAATGCTCATGGTGTTTCGGGGGGGTATACGCGAGTATACGGCGACGCGTATACCCAAAAAATAAATATATGTACATACCCCTTCTAAAATGAGGAAATCCAATGTCAAGTCAATGAACATAATATCATTTTGCCATCACAACTATCATCACCGGTCATAACTAACATTAAATTGTTACAAGAAAAATGCGCATAAAACTCTTTAAAATACTCCTATCATAGAGGAAGATTTCCTGGGGCTGTGCGACTGTGCGCCCTTTACTCGCATCAGCTGGGGGGGGGGGGGGGGGCTCCCCCTAGATCCCCCATTGCACAAAATCATGTTATTTACCCAGAAAAAAAGTGTGTAACACCACTGTAAATGGTGGACCAGTGACGATCTGCAGCAAAAAAGAAGTGAAGGCTTCGCCAGCAGCGGACTTGTGTTTATGGCTCACTTGTCAAGCTAGAATGAATACTCACCAACCTCTAACATGACATGAAGCAATTTAACACACGAGCGCCGGGGTAGGCAGCACAAATTGGGTTCGCGCCTAAACACCCTTAAGAGGGTTGAAAACGAGCCAATCAAGTCTTGGCGGCGACCTGATCAACAAGATCGTCGACGATAGTCACAGATGAAGAGCGCGGTCGGTGACCGAGTTGGCTGGAGGCCAGTCCTCAGTCTTACAACATGTTTTTTTTCTTCATCTAGGCCCACTCTGTCATCACAAGTTGGGTGTTATAAAAGATGGAGAGATAATATTTAAATCGTGGTATACAGATGTTATTTTTGTCTGTACATGGTATTCAGAAAAGAAAACTAAATCATACTTGTGTCGGAAAAACACTGTTTTAAGAAAACCTCGTGAAAAACATTTTTTTAACATCATTTTTCTCGGGACAATCGTCAAAAAATCCCTCCTTTCCTATTCTGTGGAGTCTGCACTTTTTTGCTGGGCAAAATGTTTCAACTTTGGTCTGCAACTGAAAGGTTGTTTTTCTTGTATAAGTGACGGATATACTGCACGAATTTTGTAGTTGAAATTTAATGTTAATTTATTGTGATTAATATACAAACTTGAACATTCAATTCGCGATTTTGTTCTACAATTTTAATTAAACTATGATAAAACATACTTATTTTTTAAAGTATGTTTGGCAAATTGAGAATGTACTAAGGCATTAAATTTTGAAGTACACACATCTTTCATTATAACTTATGTTTCATCCCGATCTTTAAGCCCTTTAACCTACAATATAATTAATAGTTCGTTGCAACGAGGTACATAGTAAACAAAAGAGTGCGAACCGGTAGCCATCTTTAATCCAGAGAGAAAATGGCGTAGTCTTGAGTTGTCATCAAACAGTAGAATAAGGCATTCGAATACTGATAAAATATAGAGTTACAGCTGAGACTACCGACAGTATTGACTCGGGCTCTGATTCGGGAGGTACCGGGTTCGAATCCCGTCGAAACTGCCAATCCTGACTGAAGGTTTTTCCGAGGTTTTCCTCAGTCGTTAATGCGAATGCAAGGGATTGAGTCCTCTGAAACAGCCCTCGGACATCCCTTCACAATTGTCCTATCCGCAACATACCTAGTTCACCTGAAGAGGGGCATATTGCACCCTTTAACTGGTTTAATTCCCACGATAAAAAAAAAAAATTTTACAACTGAGACCAGGCAAGATTTCAAAAGCATACTTGGTTATTTACTGTATTTTGCTCTACTTACAACCCAGGTCAATATCCAAGATGTCTGCCGGTTCTCCCCTCTATGATTTTCTAACTATTGCTGGTTCCAGTAGAGTAGAGTAATTTATTCGTTAGACCAGTATACATAGTATATGTATACACACATTATCCTCTTATGAGAGAGACAGTAGAGTGAAGTGAATAACTCCTAATGTCAACGTAGGTTACGAAATGTGTGAAATGTCAACGTAGGTTATGAAATGTATGAAATGTAGTACATTAACATGTAGTGAAAACTATAAAACTATATGCCTTAATCTAATAATTAATAATTTGTATAAAAATTAATAGGCTAATAAATATATTTTGATACATTGAATAAGACTCCTATATAATGTTTTTTTTTTTAGTCTGTAGATGAAGTTGATTGATATGAAACATAATGATGAAATACGATAGCTATGGATGCAAAGCATTATGGAAGAGATAGATGACAATAACAAAGAACTATGGAGTATACTATACATGTGGATATTATCTTAATAACAGGTAATATTTTATGACTTGGACTGATATGAGAATAGTAAATGTAAGTACTAAATAGATTTGTTCGTAGGCTATACTCATCGTAAATATCAGTGCGTGTAATAATTCAGCGCGCTACAAACTAACACACACTGGTCAGCAGCTGTCTGCCGGATAAAACACTTTTTATTAATTATATAAACATATTAATTATTTATGAATAAAAAAACTAACAAGCACAGCTGCTTTTTAACGATGTTGAAAACTGAGGCAAAGAACATATTTGAAATCTACAAAGAGCAAACTCATATTATTTTTAAATTCAGTTGCGCCCTGATTACTTCAATTAGGAAGAGAATTCCGCCGCCAGCTGGACAACAAGGGAACTGTGTTGTCCGTGACACGACAATAATAAATGATGTAGGCCGTGCGGGAATTAACCCAATGACGTTCGGTTATTTATTTGTGCTATTGACTTACGATCAACTGCTGATCGCGTGCGGTGATCGTCGCGTGCTTCGTGTATGTAGCTACTTGAAGAGTGATTGACATTGATTGGCTCAAGTGCCAGAAGTGAGAGCCAGATGACTAACAGACATCAACATCTTCGATTCTTATTTATTTATTTTAATTAAGCCAAATTACATAACGGGTTTCTTATGGAACAGAAAAACAGAAAATTCATTTTTGAGGTTCCAAAAGATGTTTTTTGTATTTTGTTTACATGCTAGACCGTTGAAAATTATCAACCACCTTCAACGTGGAATGAACCATGTTACAACATTAACACATTTTTCATAATTTTTATGTGAACTGAGGAAAAAGTTGTAGGCCCTACGCGCCAAGCGCTCGAGCTCCGTTGAATGTGTGACACATACGCTTTAACAATTTTACTAGGCCTATAGGAATATATGAGACAATGTAAAAAAAAGTAACTATTCTACAATAACAAATTATTATCAAAGTGAAGGCAGAAGACGTGAAACGATAATTAAAATGCCCGTGGCTTAATGAAAGTATAGAATCATTTTCGTTCCTAATTTGTGAAATTTACTCGTCTATACTACGTATTTAATTTATAGTAAAGAAAAAATCGATTAAATCTAATGTGGATGAATGTGAGTTATCTGATTCAGTAAATAAACTAATAACACTCTACAACCACAAGTAATCAGATGACCTTACAAGTTAACTGACCTTTTAGATCAACTTATCACTTCCACGTTTAAAGATTGAATTATCAGCAGATAATATGTTTTTGTTAGAGGTACTTGTATATTGCATTTTCAAGTGTCATTTTATAGCGTTTTGTAGCATCTATTTTTTGGCCACTTTCAAAAGCTTGTGTATGAAGCTTTTTCATATTTTTATTTTGAAATATTGTCATCATGGTTCAGTTAATATCAACTGAATAAAAATGCGTATAAACAAACTGTAGATTCTATAGAAAATTAAATAAAATTGGACTGTAAAACCTAAGTTTTGAGTGAAAAAATAGCGCTTTGTAGCATCTATTCACAAAACCCTATTTTCACGTTCCTCTAGCTTATTGTAATTGTTATTATTTATTTTGATATGACATTGAATACGAATTCACGATCACATTAAAATCGCGACCAGTGGATTTCCTCGAGTAAACGAAGTAATCTGAACGTATATACCACTAGGCAGGCTGGCCCTCAGGTAAGCATGGATTGAACTCGCAGCATCTGGCAAGGATATGGATCGGTGTCCCACTCCCGGCGTCCCGGGAAACCTCTCTCTCCCGTGAACCGACCCAGAAGGCGATATTTGACTTTTAAAGTTAAAACCTATCGTGTCTAATTTGTATCTGGAAGGTTTTATGTATGTCCCATGAATTATAAACGAGGCTCCCGCGTCGTCGTATTGATTGCAAGACTAGGCCAAGCCAGCTGGAGTTATATTCTGCTACTGAGTTTAAGGCGACTACACTGATAAATAGGCGAAGGCTTGCGACGCTTCTTGATGTCGATCAATTCGATTTCGATCGGGGGAGTTTTATTGGCCGCGTGGCAAGAACCGTTTACTGCCCCAGCTGTTGTTTATTGTCTCAATATGCGCCAAAGTGTTTCGTGTATAGTGTATGTGTGGTATTTATGTTTTGTGTCTATTATGGAGTCACTTTTAATAAGTGTCTAGTTAAATATATATATAACGAAACAACTGGTTTGATGAATTGAGTTTGGTGCCTATCAAACACTCCGTTTCCAAAAGAGAATTGAATAGCTACTCAACCAATTCCCTCTTGGTTACTGTGCTGCAATTCTTTACCTCATTTTTAAATTTAATCATTTAATAGACTCTACAAACATAAAAATGTAATACTTTTTAAGATGTACCATTTTTACTACTGATCGAACGTTTGATTTGGGAGTCACTTTTAATAAGTGCCTACATGTTATATAATATACAAAGAAATATATTTAAGGCCTAGCTAAAATAATGAAACAACTATTTTGATAGAACTGAGTTGGTGCCTATCAAACACTCCGTTTCCAAAAGAGAATTGAATAGCTACTCAACCAATTCCCTCTTGGTTACTGTGCTGCAATTCTTTACCTCATTTTTAAATTTAATCATTTAGATACACAAAAAAAATGAATAGTTTTTTTTTAAGGTTGGCCCTTTATACTACTGATCGAACGTTTCTTTGTACAAGACTTTGCATCTCCTCTCGATCTAATGTATCGAAAGTCTTATTCTAAGGTTACCTGCCCAGGGACAATTTTCCCCACTTCAAGTACCTTGGCTTATACTGTATATGTTAGTGGAATTTTTATTTTGAGTGTCATTTTACGAAGGAAAACGCTCCGTGAGGATTTCCTTTGGAATATCAACGTCTACCTCCAAAATAAGTCATGTTTGTTATTCGTCCCTCGATAAACGATAAACCCCACATTATTCTAACGTCGACATCAAATCGAAAATGTCGATAACCCAGAAGAAAAGAATGTGCGTTAAAATGAAAGCAGTAAACTTTGAGTGCGTGCAGGTGGTGGTGGCGTCCAGGCCATGCGTCTTGCCCGTGGCTCCTGGCTGGACGCACTCTTATTAAATTGTTGATAATTGTAAGTAATGGCCAGTCCGCTGAAGTAACTCACAGAACGCTAAAAGCTGCAGTTTATCTTTGTTAGAGAATTATTGTGAGGGCTTAGTTATATTTCTTTTAGTTCTCGTTTCAAAACTTTGTTATAACACCACTTCATGAAGTATAATTATTATTATTATTATTGAGTTGTTTTTTATATTTAATTTAGGGAGATAAAAGATGACGTAAGTTTGAGAATTTCACTAATTTTTTTTACACGTATTCGAAAATTTTCAAGTGCAGTTAAAATGTAAGAGTTAGAATTAATAATAAAAAATAAAAAAATCTGTGTTTTTATATCCAAACTTCATTTTGAATACCTTCTAAAAGACCTTCAAATCCTCCTGTTTTTTTTATGGAAATTTTTTATTTTTCCGTACACAAGAATCAAGATGCATGCATGCTTTTTACCTGGATTGATGATACAAATACTCACTAGATGTATAATTAATTGCACAGTTTTCAAAGATTGGGGATAAATATTCCTTTTTTTCGAGTTAACAAGTCGGGTAGGCAGAATTCATAATCCCGGGAAAACAATCTCCTTTCAAAAGTGGAGGTATATCCACCATCATCTCCTAGTTTTTCAGTCTCATTTAAAAGATGAGAACGAATCCGTTCTATTATCTCCTCTCTCTCATCTTTCTATAAAACTCTTTGAACAAGTACATCAAGCTCTACTAATCACAACCGTTTCATGTTAATCAGAACTTCCCGCGCACTCGGCGACATCCACCCCTAGTCTTTGAGCTCGCGCTGGTGGAGTCGAGTCAAAGAAACAAAAGAAGGAGAACTTCCGTTTCCGGTTGTGAATTACTCGGGTTTCTCTCGTTGTCGCATCTGCAATTGTGTTCTGGAACAAAGCACAGATCAAGTACTACTGGGTGCAGTACCAACATTATGCTTGTAGAAGGGATTATACTTCCTTGTTACGTTCTTGAAATAGTCTGCAATGTGTTAGATATGCTAGTTCTAGAATAATTATTTTCCAGATATCTACATAGGGTTGGAGGCAGTGGCGTATCCAGGATTTCAAAAGGGGGGGTGGTGGTTATACCTTGTAATTCATAGATGTACTGAAGGCTAAGGGGGGGGGGGGAATTCACCTTCAAGGTCATTTTGTTGAAAATCTGTGCGTTTAAAAGCATCACAATGACCAACTTTGTATCTACAAAAATCCTCTTTTGGTCAGATGGTATTAATTACCTTTAGTATTGCGATAAAGCAGTTATTCTATATTCTCCATTAAAAGAAATGGGGAGATTGAACAAGATCAGGGACGATCAAGTTCTTGAGCATAGGGAAAGTAGAAACGCTGAACGATCCTTCAATCTTTCCAACTAAATTATTATATTATAGTGACATTGGTGTGATATATAAAGATTGCGCAAAATAGTAATTAGCGCCACAACACACAACTTATTTTAGGGAAGGGGTAGGGTATTTACCTGAAAAACAAAACAAAAATTGACAAGCAAAGTTTAAAATTCATTTGGACTACTTTAATTTTGGACTTACTTTAACTTTTAATTAAAATTTAAATGTTATATTAACAAAACAATGTTATTCGAAATTACAATTATTAATATTAAATAAAAAATAACACAATATTTCGGATGAAGTCAACGGCTGTGTATATTCTTCAAACTTAGGTTCAAATTTTAAGTTACAAATCAAATATGATTGTGGTCAACGAAGGTATCGTCGTTAGGAAGGTGTCAAAATACACCATCTCGTTTCTTGATTAATGCTACATCACAGAAAAAAGCTTAAATCTTACGTGACCACTTATATGGTCCAGTAACACTGCCCATGGCCAGGGTCTACTATTATAAGCAGCTCTAGTAGCTGCCTCTCGTTCAAGGTCGCACAAGGGCGCCATATAGACACGCACAGACATTTAACACTTCACGTGTCGGACGGAGAAAACGTTTTGTTTTTTAAATTTTAATCATCACTGCTAACACATTTTGTTTAGTGTTAACACAAAATTATGCTATTTTGTTATAGTGAGTTTTCGTCAATTACCGAAACAGCTCAACAAGTAAACCGTTTGTCAATTTAAATGAGTAAGTTTAAGACGCCTAAATAGTAAATTTGTAAGAAAAATTCCATGTTATATATTATAATATCATATTGTGGCCGTGTAAAGTGTACGATAGACGCCCAGTAAGCCAACGTGATAGATTTCACAACTTTTGCTTTAGTACTGAAACGAAACAACAAGATACATATACAGTGGTGGCACAGCTGTTGTGATTGGTGACAGACGATGGGCCACGTGATACTTTGAAGAGATCGTATCGATATCTTAATCTTATTTAATTGGGTTTACGGAGCGTCAACCGTTAGGTCATAATGCGCCACTCTAGCCTAGGGGATGTGGGGAGGAGGGGCACATGCTGGCCAGAACCAGCCACGGGTATAGAGAGCGGAAACGGGGGTTTCTCACGTCGCGGTCATCGTCTTTCTTACCTAAGTGTTGGCATGGTCGTCGTCGGGGAGTTCGTCAGGGGCAGGGGGGAGATCCCCGACGACGACCGCCATAGCTCTCATTTAGTTTCGAGGAGTAATATACTCCCCTACTTACCAGCTGATGTTTGCGAGGTGGACTTAGTCCCTTGAATCGCCTCTTTACGATTAGCAGAGTCATGTGCTCTTGGCCAATTTTACCGCGCAATCATGGCTTGACCGTGTACCGGGCTGCCTATAATATGTATATGTTATCAACATGGACACCAGCTCCATAGCAACATTGTTCTGTAGAAGCATTCCCAGATGTGTTGTAAAGACTTCTAGAAGGGAAGGAAGACAGTAGCAACTACGATAAAGCTGTCATCTGGAGTCGGGCTGGCGCTAATCAGAAGTGATTATAACGCTGATGAGTCTAATGGACGGGAACCATCTCATCTAGTCTCCACCCTTCCTTCAGAGTTATGTCTTGATTACGACTATTGATTCGAGGGTTCGCCCTTCTTCGTCTTAATCTCACGGTAGCCAGCATGACAAAGACGACCCCAGAGAAGCATAGGGGTTGGGTAACTTGCTTTGTTTAATTGATCTAAAGTTTAATCATCAACTCAACCAAAAGTATATTCTAACATTTTATATAACGCACAGAAAGAATTAATTTCACTTTTGTTCAAGTTATGTATTAGAAAATGCTCTTTGTATGTTCGTGCTATCTATATCCAGTGGCGGAACTTCGTTTCATGGGCCCGCCCGCAAAATTTCTATGCTCCCCCCCCCCCCCCTTAACAGATACACATATAGGCTTAGTGTTGAATTCAGGCTTTTCATCCTGGGGGGGGGGGGGCTATATAATATCCCGGGGGTATTATATAGGGACCAAGTACGGGGGGTTTGGGGGTGAATTCCCCCAACAATCGAAAATTAAAAAATTCAGGTTTTTAGAGTGCGTTTTAGAAAAAAAGTTTAGGCTGAATGCAATACCAAAATAATGTAGTTTTTGTGTTGTGGACGCTAAAAGTTCCTAAATATCCGCTAGATTTCACCTTCAAACCTATAGATTCACAAAACGGTCATTTTAACAACGAAAACAAATACAATATTTTCCAAACGGCGTGAAATACTGTTTTTTATTTAGTTTTTTTTTAAATGGGGCCCCCTTAACTACTGGGCCCGCCCGCAGTTGCGGGCCCTGCGGGCGCCTAGTTCCGCCATTGTCTATATCTTTCAATATAAGAATCGAGAATACAATCTGAATATAGCTGTTTTTTTTTTCAAAATGGATTAATTCTCCCCAAATAATTATTGTATCATTGAATCACGCGCATTTTACGTATAATCATCCAACCCCAAATAATTCCAGAACTCCCCTTCGGAAGGACGCAGATTCAATTCCAGACTCTAAATAACAAAGTGTCTTTCCAGGGTTCACATTAGCCACTCCCCTCTTCAGGTGACTGACTATATTAAGTTAGGGGATGGAGGTGGAAAAGATGTCTTCCCCTAACGCCAATTACTCAATTAATGCCAACGACCACGTTACCCCAGCGCCAAAATTGCCTCTTGCGTAGGAGTAATTTCTTAGGCTTCGTCAACGCCTTTGGGAGAGCTACCACATTTCTAATTTGCAAGTATAGTAGACCGTCTACGTCGATTGCGTTTCAAAGCTTTGAATAATAGCTTATTTATGTTTGTACAGAGAGACATGCGCTCACCTCTATTTGCCCTTACACGACTAATAGGGTTGAATCCCTTGTGATTTATTTCCATTTCCAAATACTCATTAGCTGGAATTTGGAAGTATAAGGGAATTACATTGTTTTCAATTACTCTACTCTCAACTCGGAAACTTTCCGATTCAATATTTCATTAACTTTAATCTATACAATATTTAGTGGTTCTATATATCTTCATTTGATATTTGCCGAGTTTGAGGACGAATCTTATTCAATTTTGCAGACAAGCCCATAATTCATAGTCGACCCCTAGCCCAAAGGGTTCTCAATGGGTCTGAGGGCTTTGGTTTTATGTATGTTATTTGCACGTTACCTAAAAGCCGAAACCCACATGAACAATTCCCTCACACCCAAATAAATAAATTCGTATTTAGAGTCAACCCACTCAGTCACATAACTGATTTTCAGTGGGGGGCAGTAATTTAGCCAACCAAGCCAACCCTGCAGGCGCCGACACCATCGTCGAGCAAACAATGAGAGACCGGCATATATTTTAATGGTAACCTTTGGGCTAGGAGCCGATTTTTAATTCGGTTGGACATAACCCCTAGTCTCCTAAGCACCATTGCCGTCTGCTCGAGACGTCACTTTCATTGGTGATGCATTAGTTGTACTAGGCTTGGACGGGGGGGACTTTGGGATACACCCTGAACACGTGTTTTAAAATTATTGTAGCCCCTATGGGATTTTAAGGGAAAGTGCAAATTATGTTTTAATTTAAACGTAGTTAAAATCCAGATCGATAATGTCCCTCTCGCTCTCCTGGTCGGCAAGTTGCCCCCCCCCCCCTTCTCCGCAGGTCGTAATAATTAACTCCTATTTACCTCCTCTCGACATTTCCCCCCAACCTGCCGCCCCTTCCCCAGAGCCCGTGAAATTACTGCTAATAGCTTTTCTATTGTTCTTTCGCATTTTCGTATTTCACTTCCCTGCTATTCCCTCTCTGCGGTTCCCGGGGGGCGCGGTGTGCTCTGAATGTCATATCAGGAAGAAGGGGTGGCTTCTTTCCGGGACGCTTTGAGTAACGGGAGTTTCCAGGAACATGTATGCTGAGCTTCGAGGGGAAATCATATCAAAGTTGACTATATTGAATTGAAATGTTCCTATAAAGCATTATTTCCCATTTGTAGTGTAAGAAAGAGAAACTCCCACATTTAGGGTTTCGGTGGAAAGAGAAAATAGATGCTTTACAAATAACAACGTACTATAAATTCGAAAACACCCATGCTAAATGTTTGAAATTAAAATTGTATTTTTACGTGCATCTGCTTATATATTCAAATTTGTAATAATATATATATTTTAAATAACACCAGACTTGTTTTAAACATTATTCTCCGCATGTGGCTAAAGGGTGACAACACACAAGGATCGTTTTCTATCGGGGAACAGACCTTGGCGATCCTCGTCCCCCCTCTTAAAAATACTTTTGCAATTAAAAACATAAAACATATAAGATGAAACATAACAGTAAGTTTACAAAGGACGACTCTATTGGTCATTCTCTTCCCGAGGAGACCAGTACATCGAAGCCAGTAGCTCATCCCCGGTCTTCCCCATGGATTCCAGCAGTACTCGAATCAATTGTAAGGCCGCGCAATTGAGAATGTGTGCCGCATCTTTTTCACCTTGCTTACACAGTGGCAGTTGTATATTGTAAACATTAAATTCGTCCCTCTTCTACTGTAGTTAATTTCTGCTGTATTGATGTGGGTTATCGGGAACGGGCTTATCTGTGTTATCTTATCTTATATCCAAGTTTATTAATTTGGATCAATTCCAGCTCAGTTTCCTTGATTGCCTGTAGGCCTACACCCCTAACTGCTGACATCTCTTATTTGTCCCCTGGCTAAAGAATAATTCAAAAGTTCTCCACTTATCGGTGTTTGCTGGGAACAAACACCCCTGCGGGACAGGGGGGGGGGGGGGGGGGGAGATGTCGGGGGAGGAACTAGGCCACTGGATCGGGAACAAGGTGCTTGACAGAAGTAATGGGGAGGGGGAGAAGCGAAGAGGCAGGATCTAGGGAGAGGTTGGATTGAGGCGGTTTTGTTATTCGAACGAATGTCTTTTTTCCTTTTTTTAAATTTTCTATTTACGTTCAGTTGATTTCGTTTCTAATGTTTTATGTATATTTTTTCAATGTCAATTTAAGGCTTTTTTAATTTATAGCCAATATGGAAAACTACAGTGTACATGGGCCTATTCTCATGTAATTGATTTATATATTACTTTGGATCATTTTCAGGATTTTTAGCCTACATTCTGTACAAGCCTACATAATCTTTTAGAATCCAGTACAATTAGGTACTTATACAAACAAATATTTGAAATCATTACTGGTCTATAACAAAATTACCTATTTAGTTGGTCATTGTTCGCTCGTCGATGGTGTCGGCGCCAACAGGGTTTGGCTTGGTCTGCTTTAAATTTAACGTACCCCAATCAAAATTAGTTTTCTCGTTGTGTGGGTAGACTATTTATTTATGAACATATTGTGTACCATACTTCTATCAGAATGGCAACATTTATCTTGCAACTATTATCTTGGATTATTTAATGTAAAGTATTTTGGCCTTGAGTTGGAGCATGACGACCTTACTTTTCCTGCAAAGTCTCGTTCTTGAGAATATCCCCTTGAACTGTAAGAAGTGTCTGTGCAAATTGGCGCTGGAAAATGCGAACCACCCCCGAGGAAAGTGTAGAGTTTGATTGATTGAGTGTTTGAGCAGATTACACCGAACAAAAAGTTTGACAAGGAGAGCGAGGAGTGATGGGGAATCGTAAGCGCAATCGGAACCCGTAGCTTGTAAATGAGTTCGATGTCTCGAAGGAATTGTTTTAAGAACAGGCTGCACTCAGCAGGCATGCTTTTTTACCGTATTCAAATTTGCTAATAATTACGAAAGAATGAAAATAAAATTTTCTTATCATTATTCATTACACTCTTCCAAAAATGTATTGTTTAAAATTAATGATAATACTACTATTCTTTCTCTGCTAAGTCGCAACGAAGAATAATAATTAAAATAAATATTTAGTAAATTAATACAAAATAAATTCAAAATTCAAAAGTGCAGTATTTATTGATTCTACCAAAAACAAATAAAAAACACAAAACAGAATGCTTATTCCCAAACAGATTGATACAATATATAAAAAAATCCATTATTAGTAATTACTCAACAACAAACAGTTTAATGCATATGTAATTCTATTAATGATTGAATTAACACATTAATTTGTAAATGTTGTAATTTGGTAATTTAGTGAATTCGTTAATTTTTTATAAGTCATTTTGCAAGTTTTGCGTTTTGTAAATTTGTATTTTTGGTATCTTATAATGTGCTGTACTTCTATTGAAATAGCTATGTTTGCGAAATAAATGAATAATAATGTCTGCTGAAATAGGTTGTCGAACATTAAATCAGTCCCCTCCCTCTTAGAAAGCTTCTATGTCGTTGAAGGGGTTCGCAGGCGAGCGATGATGTCGCCCCCCCTACCCGCTATCTCGGGAAGCGAACAAGCGAGGCTGTGTATCATGGAAATGTGAGCCCTTATTTATTATAATGTGTTGAATCAGTATAAAATTGCGATATTTCCCCTCGCTTCTGAAATATTACTGGAAATAAATGTATCGTTCTCAATTTCGAGACTTCAAAATGCCGAGCGAGATTTTTTGTTGCGCACATTTACTATGTGATACAGTCGAACAGAGCACTTTAAACTCTTTCTTTTTGGGGAAATAAAAACAGAAAAAACTTATGGTTATCTTTAACTACAAACAACAACATATCTTCATATTCTTTGAGTGGAATGTGATAATGAAACGTTTTAACTCCCGTGTTTGTTTAAACGTTTAGTAGTTTTCTTCTAGAATTAATTTAGTTTTTCATTCTCATACATCTGCATTGAATTTGAACAGTTTTGATAGACATATATGCAACATCACATTTGAAGTGCATTTTTTAATAGATTAATTACAAAACATATTAACACAAAAAACGCAAGAGTTTAAACATCGCAGTTCAAGCTTGAAACCTGTATCATATACACTCGGTAACAAAGAATAATTGTCATGGCGATTTTAAAAAATGAACACACATAAAGATTCTCTTTTATAATCTAAAGCATTTTTATTTCCATTATGGATGTCGATTGTTCGTACATCGTACTACATACTTTTTCCAAAGTAATAATCTGTAATAACTGCTATACAGCTGGTAAACTCATCAAGTTTTCAGGTCGACAACTAGGTAATAAGGGGGATGTCCAAGGGCTGTTTAAAAATGACTTGTTCCCATCGCAGAAACTAGGGTTGGGGCCTGGATTATCCGTGAACTTCCAAATCAGTCATCTTTTACATTATCTATTATTATCTATTACACCTATGGGAGTGTTTCCCGATTAATAAAATTGAGAAATAAACCCTCGCTCATACCTGCATTAGGTAACGACTAACGGCATTCTAAATCGTGTTTAGGTGGTCAGTTGAAAGGCAGCAGAATCGTTGCAGTACTGTTCCAATCTATGCAGATCTACAATGCACCAACAATCCAGATGTTTTGAAGTTAACCGTGGTAGCTTAGGGGTAAAGCACTCGAACGGCAATCGGGAGACCGGGGTTAGATACCCCTCTGATCTGGATTTTGTAATTTCTCGATTGATTTACATACAGTGTGCGTTACGGATAAGCGATACCTCTGTAGGTATGAGTTCTAAAACGAAAATCAGACGACAAATATTGTCAGGCGACGACTTGGGTTGAATTTAAAAAAAGCGTGCAAAACAGGCGAGCGACCTTATTCCAAAATGTTAACGCCAGTCAGTACCTTTCTTCGCCCACAAATAATAGTATTTCATCAATCAAATAAACGAAACAGTGAAAAGCGTCTCCGAGACTCGGGAATTCACTCAACGAAAACGAAATTTGGAATTTCGGAAATGAAATCTCCCGAAAGTAAAACCACTTTCACTGGGAAGCCTCGTTTCTATTTGTAAGGCCGCATTGTGTGTGGGGGTGAGAGGGGGGGGGTGTTTTATAGGCCACGTGTCCTGGGTGCTGATGCGCCAGACAATACATACTAATGCGGGTCTGAGTCACCAGGGAGGGTCTAGCTCCGGAGAGGGGCTCGTGTGTGTATGGAGCGGAGGTTGAGACAAGAAACAAATAGCAGTTGTGTATCGGCACACAGGTGGAATGCTTTACCAGCTAGGTTAAAAAAAAACTCTAAAACAAAATTTAAAAACTTGCTAAAATAAATGTTATACAATAATATGAATTTTCGTCATTACTAAAAATTATGCAGTCTTACTGTTATTTTTAGTAGGCCCTACTCTTATTATATGCTATTCTACACAGTTTTAGTTCATTTACTAGCAATATTAGTATTTTCTTATTTCTCGATTTGGATAGTCGGGAAGCACTTCTGTACGTGGATCCATCCCGATCGGGATTTTTAATTTCTGAATTGTATTAAATATTATTTTCTTATTATTATCAATCAAAATTATCAAATTGTATTTTCACGTATAAATAAAATAGGTAGAGTCTAATACATTTACAATAGTTAAATCAATAATATAATATAATTATGGAATTATTTATGTTAGGCAACGCGAGAAATAATTATTTTAATTTTAATTGTAGTTTTCTTAGTTCTTAGTCTTTGGCATCAAATAGGAGGGATTAATTACATAACCCTCCGTACAAAGATGTAATTAGGATAGGTACTACTTTAAAAAAAAATGTATACGCTGTGTCAGTTTGGATTTTGGAATACCAAAGTAAGTGGAAAGAGTATAAAAGTACAAACCAGAAATTTCCGGGGGTATTGAACCCCGGTCTCCCGATTGCCGGTCGGGTGTTTTACCCCGAATCTACCACGGCTAGAAGTTAAGAATTCGGGTGCAATCAACGACTTATTGCTCATGAAAAATTGTTCTTTTACAAAATTTCAATTAAAAAAAATATATGTTGGTCTTTCAGGACAAACGCGGCCAGTCCGATATGAATGCAATATTTTCAGAGGACCTTCGAAACATATCAATTTTGAACCTAGGCCTAGATGTGCTATGAAAATCACACTATAGCCTATATTACGATTGTTTGGAATATAGGGAGAAACACGCTCATCCACCAACGGCCTAGTGGCAAGTGGTAACTATTTGAGGTTGATCACACTACAATAGGTCGATAAAGACGGTTCTTACTCTAAATATTTGTTTTTAATTTTATGATATTCTATCTATGTAATAATACCTACCTAAGCTTATATTTCCGTGCAAACACTATGCTAAAATCAATAGTATTGATTCCCCGCCGCTATCGGTAATTGCAACGTTATCTATCTGTCTAGATTAGTGTTATCGCTCGAGTGTGACGGTGTAATGTCAGTGTTTGCCGAGTACAGACTACTAAGTAGGTACATTACAGTTCGCGGTAATTAGTAATTAGTGCACTCACTCGTCTGGTGGTAATTGTTTGCCTCGAAGTGACATGTAGTAATACACGACGCTTTTGTCTCGTTGCTAGTGGTGGTTGCAAGAAGTGTGAGGAGAAAAACATCAAGGAAAAATGTGTGTTTGTGGGCTCGTTGTAATATTTCTGATGAGTATATGAAAAATTAAATGCTGATGAATAAAGCAACTAAAATATTAAATACAATTTTAATGGCCCACCCGGAAAGTGCAGAGACCCGGCTTCAAACCCCGGTCGGGATAGATTTTGTAATTTGTGGATTGCATAAAAAATTAATGAGTTTTTACTTTTTTTTCTTTTCTTCAAAACATTCGTTTTTTTAAATATTGTTCCCACAAAAACAAGAAACTAATAATTTAAACAATACTGTTCAACCAGAAACAATTACAATTATTATATAAGTAAAAATGTCTAACATAATTTTATTGGAAGCTTTACGAATATGTGAACAAAATCTTTGCGGTGGGGCTAACAATATTTTAACAAATTTAACCTTTAAATAAATAAAATACAAATTTATTCGTATCTACAGTCTACCCACTTTTCATTTTATCGGTTTTCCTATTTTTTGTGTCATCTTGCCAAAATGTTTTTGCTTTCCTTCATTGCACTGTAGCCTTGTTATGCTTTATTGATACTCATAAGATTTGTATGCAACACTTTAGATGTGTAGGGTTACGTTCGTAGTCGCAACTCATATCGTCAAATGCCACAGCCTACACAATCTTATTTCCGCACTTTTGTTATCTTTTTTATTAAAATTATTATCGCTTGTATATTTTCCTCGGTAAAGTAACAACAGATTTTCTAGCTGTTTCGTAAGCATACTGATCAATATTTTTTTTTTTGATTTTTATATTTTCAAATTTCAACACATAAAAAAATCGATCGTACCGAGAACAAAAGGCGATAAAACAAGTACTAACAGTAAAATACAGTACTTGTTACTTTATTTATCTTTGTAGTGCCTTGAACTCTGTGAATTGAATGAAACTGCAATTACTGCACTATCTTACGTCGCGCTATCGTCTCTTATTACAGTTTGATGACATGTTGTTAATATGCCGCGTAATCCAGTTTGTAGACCTTATAAATTAATAATTATAAGACTATTGGGTCGTCTTCTGACCTGTCAAGTGTCAAGTCAAAGATTTACGGCTGAACGGTTGCCTGATTGAAAGAATTTGAAGTTGAACATTTGAAACATATAATAAATAAAAAATAAAATAATGGTTGTATTACAGCCATCTTTCTGGCGCATCGGTTCGAGGGCGATACAATTTGGAAGTATTTCGTCAACGCCATCAGTGTAGAACCCCACTACTGCCCCACTTAAATATTATTTTTATTATTTATTTATACTTATTATTTATATTATTTCGTTTTTAAAAATATTTGTTTATTTTAACGTTGATTAAATGTAACCGCATTGCTTCTATTTTACATAATTATAATTGACAATTAATATTTACACACGATACACGTAAAAACAATACCCATTCTAACATACAATATTTGTTAGCAATTATAACTAGAAAACGGTGGTTCATGATTCATGAATGATTTGTAACATGACGAATCGATGATACACAATATGAAGCATTGATAATTACAAAACATGCAATGACACAATTTAACACCAATTGCTAAACAAAGTGTAGCTGACTAATGACTTATGATGAGATGTCGAATTGATGATACGAAATACATATACTAATTGGCAACAATTTCAATAGAAAAGGGTTGTGGAAAGTAGCATTTCTAAAACCGTAGGATACTAGTAGATAAATAAATACATAGATAAATAAATATATAAATAAATATAAATTTATACTGTTGTATAGTTTTTACAATACGTGTTAATTTTGGTGTTTCTGTGTATGGCCGTCAAAATTCATTCAGCATTTTCAAGTGTATCAATATAGTGCTCATTTTGTAAAACAAATCAAATGCTCATCCTATTATACTTGCCATTATTTGCGAATTGTACACCCTGTTTGAAAATAATATCCTCAAAATCGTGTTGATCAGTAAAATTAAAACCCTGATGACATCAGTAAAATTATCACATCATTTCTGATATCAAGGTCCGAAAATGCAGTAGAATTTAATTATATCATCAAAATATTTTCTGCCGCTAGTTGAAGCAGGAAATGGGCCATAATTGGATGAGCGTAGCGAGCGAAGCGAAGATTCCATTTCACTACACTGGAGAAAAAAATCCGCGATGTTTTTTTTTTTTTCTTTTTTTTTCTGTTTGTATTATTGTGTGTTTGTTAACACGATTCCGGCTAACGATACTCCAATTGCGATGAAATTTATGGAGACCTTCGAAATCTCTGACTAGAACTGCCACGTTTTTGAGCGCAATCGAAAATTATTTCTCATGAAAATCGCCATTTTACGAATTTTTTCGATTTTAAAATAGTTCTTCGACTTATAACACCTACATGCTTAATCGATTGTAATGGTTTTTCACAGAACTTATTTATGAATTATAAATATTCATTGAAATTACAACAATCGACAAATTATTGCTCATGTAAACTAAATTTGTACGAGGTTGTTTTTACTTTTTTTAAAAAGTCTTAGACTTCTAAAACCGTAGCATACTATATAATAAATATGTAATGAATTTTTAAGAACTTAATTTTATGTTATTAATATGTTTAATCTTTTGTAAAATTTCAGCGCAATGATCAATATAATTAGTCTATTGAAAAATCCAATTTTACGATTTTTTTCTTTTTTTTAAACTTGAAAATTATATCCTCAAAAGTAATGTAATTTTTATTTTTTTAATTATACTTAGAGAAAAATTAATCATGTGTAATAATTATGCACAGTAAACAACAGAATATCCGGTCTAAAATCAGTAGTAATTACCAATTATAATCAAATACGCGGGGGTACTTAAGCGGGAATTGCCTATTTATATTTACCTCGTTGTCGAATATAATCAGTGAATATCGTGAGTAAACTCCTGGTTAGTTCCTAGAGTCGTATCTAGTGCCGACAACTGGGAATAAACATCATCTAATCACCAATCAGATATTATTGTAATTCCTGGAAAGTGATGTCAGTCACGAGGTGGGTATATTTATTTATAGAACTGGATGTAACTACTTAGTTAAATCGTCTCAGTCATTATTGTAGAGTTTCTTGTTGTGGATGTACATTACCGGCCTAGTTGGTGCAGTAATTAAGTGCACGTGCACCTAACTTGATGCTCCGGAGTTCGCGCACATCTCATAAGGTTCGTCGACATTATCACGTTTAATCTATTTCTGGAGAAAGTTTTTTCTATTATAAATTTCACATATATTTAAATTTTAATGTCCATGTATTGTTATCGCAGTTTAAATGAAGACTTGCGCACAAGTCAACACTTGTGTCCACACGGGCATATAAACAAAGGATCAAATACAAAAATAACGTTGTTTCTATTTTCAAAATTTTCTTCACTTTTTACAATTTTATTTTCTTGTTAATACATATTTCAGATTATTTGCATAAAAAAGCAATATACTATATACCTGTCGAGGCCTGAATTAACTAAGCAAAACACAATGCAAAACATACAGCAATGTAGAACTGACATGTACCGAAAGGCCAAAAAAACTTCGGCGTGCTATCCGCGATCGGGGCACATCTTTTTGAAGTTTGCTCTTTATTCATCGTTATCCTTACAGCACGCTTACGCTACGCTGAAAGAGTGAAATTTTTCATCTATTATATGCGAATTATATGTGTTTCTAAATGGTGACTGACTGCAACCTTTCATGGCTTATCTATAGATTATGTGACAGCATTTCCATTTTGTTGTAAATTACAAAAAATATTTTTATATAATAATCCGTTTCCTTACTACATTAAAACTAGATTGTGGCTACACTATCTGGAATAGCCGAAGTAATCTGATGTTTATTTAGGTGTGTCTTCCGTGTCAAATATGTCACTGTAACAGGTTTGAATTTCGCCTGCACAAAACGTTTATAAAGCTGCAATTATTGTAAGTACATATTTAAAAACTTCTTCAATGACATTTCGTATCGTATACAACCAGGCCAACGACTTTTGCTGCACTACTTGAAACAATTATTTATCATCGTAATTTACATCGGGCATCTAGTTTATATATTTGCTTTCTACTTAAAAAACCTCGATTTCTTTTCTCAAGTGCACAAATCTCTGTCCGTATGACGTAATCAGTGCATAGGAGTGCATGTGTCGCATATTATATAATTACACTAGAGATTTCTCGTCCTGTTATTAGGGAACCCATTAACTATGAATTATGCGCGCCCTAAATCTCCCCCAACCATGCATTATATCACCCTTATTAGATTGGAAGGAGTTTTTTTTTCGCCAGAGATAAATGGGTTCAGTTTTTCTCCGGGAAAAATATAATTAATTTCTGGCCGAGTTCAAGGCTCGAGTTGTGATAATTAGAAACATGGTTCAGAGAAGAGGAGAAATCTGGAGCTAGTTCGGAAAGTGTCCGCTAGATGGTGATACGGACTAGATGGTTGGCTGCCGCGGTGCGGGGCGGCTGTGTTGTTGTTTTTTTTTGTGGGGGGGGGGTTATTTGGATTAAGGACGCGTCAACCGTTAGGTCATAATGAACCACTCTAGCCTAGGGGATGTGGGGAGGAGAGGCCCATGCTGGTCAGAACCAGCCACTGGTAAGTGAGCTAGCTAGGAGGGGAGGGTTCTCATACCGCGGTCGTCATCGTCTTTGTCATGTCGTGTTGTCATGGTCATTGTCGTCGGGGAGGTCGTCAAGGGAAGGAGGAGAGGTCCCCGACGGTTAGAACACCACCAATATTACAGGTTTTAACGATATCTCGAGAATGCTACAGTTATATGGTTTTGTGAGAACTATAGCCAACACGAAAAAAAACACTGTGATGAACTACAGACATAGTTTTTCATTTGATATTTATTTAATTAATTAAATGTTTATCTGAAATACAAACCGCACCGATTATTATATATATGATTTCATAGCAGTTGTCGAAAATGTTTGCCAGCAGACCACTTATTGTCTGGTTCGACCCCTGGGCAAACTTTTTCGACCTTGCTTGAATCTTAAAAACCATTATTCTATTTATATCATACTATAAGATTGCATTATATTGTTCCAGCAAACCCACATTATTGTCTGCAGTCAGTTTTTAGTTCGATATTTTCCACCGTTCTCGAGATATCACAACAAAACTGTCATTTCGCGTGGTTTTAATATGACTAGTAGAGAGACGTTGCCGGGATGTCAAGGTTACGTGTAATTGGCTAATTGAACTTCACAATTGCCTTCTCACTTAGTGAGTAAATGTATGACTCTGCCGGATGCAACATTTCTTTCATTTCGGTTTGTTCTTCCTTTATTTACTCTTTTCTGCACTCGGCCAATGGCTTAATGGTTATGCTAGTCAGTCACTTACTTATACATAAAGAGGAGCAATGTATACTACTACACATTATAGAAGAATGTTACTTTTATCATTTTATCACTACTGGTTGTTAGTTTTTTGGAGTTGATGGTTGAATCGACAGGTGTTACAAGACTGTATAGACATTGAATACTCAGTTTACAAGTAGGGAGTTGTTGTAAGCCTAGGTAATTGTAATATTATTTAAAAAAAAAAAAATTATTTGTTCCGCAATACATTCATTAGTTTTATGTATCACGAGAGTATAGCTCCAAACACACTTGATACAAGAAAACATACGGGAGTACCCCATAGACCGTGTCTATACTGTCTATGTTGCTTCGCTCACTAATTTATTATTAGTTTCGCAGTGTATTGTGTAGATAGAAAAGCCTGAACGCAACAGTGTTGATGAAGCTTTGCAATCTAGTAATTAGTATTTGAGGTTTTGTTCCATGTTTCCCATCTGCGCTCTATCCTCCTATACCTTAGTGTGTAGGATCCGTGGTAATACCCATGCTTGTCGTTGTCGTGGTAATACTAGCTATTTCCCAACATTAATTACAATAACCTCATGTTCTCTTCTAGACACTAGAGCGCTGTACTCTACACCCCCTCATTACCGCGAGTTATTAGAATTAGTCCGACCACAGCCACAGCTGAAGCACACTCAGGTCCAATGATATTTAACATCTATAGTAGGCTAGGGCCCCGGTAATTGGTTCACTGGCGTGTCAATTAGAAGCCATCTTGAATAGGACAGTTTCTATGTTAAAGTAGGTTGTAGCGATTTGTTGCCCAAATATTTTTCAAGATGGCTGTCAGGAATTGACAGGTGAGCATATTTGATTACTGAATTCCCTTATACAATAACCTATTATTGTATCTGTTGGTGCAATCCCATGCTGTACATAAGCTAAAACCATATCAAACAACCCAGAAAAATACTTAATCGCATTTAAAACATTATGTCAAGCGTAATAAATTGAAACGCCAAATCTCCATCTTGAATGGGTCAGATTGACGGTGTAATTTGGTTATACGCTCGCGCCTGTACGGACATATTGGAGACATGGGGATCTAGCCTGGTTCGACCACAGCCACAGCTGATGCATATACTCAGGTCCACGTCTTTGGTCAGCTCTGTAATACCTTGACTCAGGAGGCTGGTCAGCTACGAGATACAAGCACGAGTAGCGAAAACACCTTGACCTATTTACTCAACTAAACTATAATGACTTGAGCGTATAGAAATGCACTTTCAGAAGGAATGCCCTTGATGACTCTCTTCAGGAGACTCTAGGTAAAAGATTGTGATGGGAATGTAAAAAGAACTCGAAGAACTTTTGGACGAAACTTTGGTCAGGATTGCCATTGACGGGTACGGTTCTGATTCCTCCCGAAACAGCGTTTTACGCGTCATTAATGAGCTTCCTCTGTTTTTATTTTATTTTTTTAAAGCTTTTGAAGCGAAATCTATTTACCAATATTTTCAATTTCGTAAACGTTACTGCTTAGAAAAGAACAACAAAGTGATATTTTCTTTATTTTCTTTCTGGTAAATGCCATTTTAGTTTTATTGCTTTTCATTCAAAATTTATCCCTACCCCGATGCCATGTGCTAGTATAGTGTAGGTGCCGCCCGCCCGAAACGTATGGCTCTACGAGGACATGGGTTCGAATCCCGCATAAGGCATGTTTTTTGTAATCGTCCTTTACCCTCATCTATCACCTCTCATCGTCTCGAATAGCCTTAGTGCAATAATATGAGACGTTAGGCCCAGTTCAAATAAAAAAAAATATATAAGAAATCCGATCCTGATTGGTTAGTAATGTTTTATTGGCTTGTCTTAATGAAGTTACTCCCTTTTGATTTGTCGTCGTAAGGATTATTGGCGTCTGATTGGTCCGTCGTATGAATTTTGTTGTTGTTATAAGCTCATAATAAAACAAAAACAATTTAACATGTAAGTCCTAACCCCTTTATAACAAAACCAATTAGTGGGAACTGGGCATTAAGCAACAAAATCATCAATCAGTAGTGCAGGTATAGGTAGGTTGAGGCAATTGATTAGACTACTGACAAAGCTCCCTGTGGCTGGGTCTAGTGATGGCTCGAGTATTGCTGTAGTGAGGGTAATGAAGGATTCTCCTTCTAATTGGTGTATGACATCATCCAGATGACATCAGGAGGGGCGGCCGTCTAGTACTGCAGAACGCGGCACTGGCGAACCTTTGCATTGTTCTTAGATTACCGCTGCATCAGATGTGCAGGTT